>SJYA01000721.1:58110-101049 GCA_006410615.1 Neotragus moschatus | reverse complement strand
GGAAACAGTGTCAAACTTTATTTTTGGGGGCTCCAAAATCACTGCAGATGGTGACTGCAGCCATGAAATTAAAAGACACTTACTCCTTGGAAGAAAAGTTATGACCAACCTAGAGGGCATATTAAAAAGCAGAGACATTACTTTGCCAATAAAGGTTGGTCTAGTCAAGGCTATGGTTTTTCCTGTGGTCATGTATGGATGTGAGAGTTGGACTGTGAAGAAAGCTGAGTGCAGAAGAATTGATGCTTTTGAACTGTGGTGTTGGAGAAGACTCTTGAGAGTCCCTTGGACTGCAAGGAGATCCAACCAGTCCATTCTAAAGGAAATCAGTCCTGGGTGTTCTTTGGAGAGAGTGATGTTGAAGCTGAAACTCCAGTACTTTGGCCACCTCATGCGAAGAGTTGACTCAGTGGAAAAGACTGATACTGGGAGGGATTTGGGGCAGGAGGAGAAGGGAATGACAGAAGATCAGATGGCTGGATGCCATCATGGACTTGATGGACATGAGTCTCAGTGAACTCCGGGAGTTGGTGACGGACAGGGAGTCCTGGTGTGCTGCAACTCATGGGGTCACAAAGAGTCGGACACAACTGAGTGACTGAACTGAACTGAAAATAAGCCAATAATGATCCAGTGATTCTTAATGGGTAGAAGTCACTCTCAGAAGGAAAGTTATTATTATTTCTATCCATATTACAAGGTATTAGTTTCATTATTTAATAAAGTCATTGCCAAAAAATTCTGTTAGAATACTATTAGAAAGTTAATAATTACAAAAATTAGTAAACTAAATGAGTTATATTTAAATTGAAACTATAGAGCTTTTCCTCTAATTTCTTTTCATCAGTATGATTCAGAGTTTGTCTTTTTCTGTAAGGTCCATATCTTTTAATTACCATATTTATATAGCCTTTACTAATTAACATGATGACCAATAACACATTTTGTGTGCATGAAATATCATAATAAACCTTAAATTGTATTTATTTATACAACTAAAAACATCACTCTAACATCACTGTTAATGCTTTAACAAAGTGAGCTAAATAATTTGGCATCAAAAGTTTAGAAAACTGACAGTGTTTTATAAAAATGGTTAAAAAGAATTTAAAATGTAGTTGAATCACATAAAATATGTGATTTAAAAATATTTGTATTTACTCTTTAGCAACACGATTTCCTTTTGTGTGTTCAGTCATGTCTGACCCTTTTGTGACCCCATAGAAATGCAGACCACCAGGCTCCTCTGTCTGTGGGATTTTCCTGGCAAGAATAATGGAGTGGATTGCCATGCCCTCCTCCAGGGAATCTCTCCTACCCAGGGATAAAACTTTCATCTCTTTTGTCTTTTGCATTGGCAGGCAGATTCTTTACCACTGGACCACCTGCGAAGCCTGATTTCCCTTTGAATAGCTACCTACATAGTTGTAATTGTACACATGTCAGATTTAGAGAAGATAGCAGTAATTACTTTAGTTTTCCACTCTGGGATGGCATGCTGAATGAGTTTCACATTTTTTTTCTTTATTAGGGTAGGATATCTATTGTTTTATTTTGACAGCTATAGACAAATCCACATTTGATTAAGTCCTATGTATAATACCATCCACTGAGCTAAGCATAAAGATTTTTAATTACAAAGTTAGGACATTTCAAGTTTTGGAATATAAATTAATCATTCAGGGAAGAAGTTCACTTCATTTCATGTTAATTTTATACCCTGACATTTATTCATGGTTTGTTTACAGAGAAGCCTGGAAGGCTACCATGGGGTCACAAAGAGTCGGACATGACTGAGTGACTAACAGTTACATTCTTACATAGTATTTCGTCTCAAATTTTCAGAGGAGAAATAAGATGAACTCTTTCCTATCTTGTCTCAGCACTGAGTAGTAGGAACCAGAGGAGAGAAAGGTCCTGATAGTCAGAATGAATGCACAGTCTGATGCTTTGTAAGCCACTGAACTGGCTTAATCACTTTGTGCTTCTAAGATATAGAAGTGGAAGACATAAAAGGATGTTTTTCCCTCTTCTATAATTCATAACACATTTGGACTGTGATCATTGCAATACACTCTGAAGAAAAAATTAAGGTGGTGCCAAGGAAAATAAAATGACAGACTAAGATTCATTATAAAAAAACATATACCATTATTCTAAAAGCAGTTCAATTAAATAGAGAAATATACTATGAACAATAGGTAATATTTCACTTTGCATTTTGCCTCTCAGTTTTTCTATAAAATGGAGACTGTTGATAAAGGTACAATATTCTAGTCAAAGTAGACCTTCTTTCATATATAAACAGCTCATACCTCTCAACATAAAAAAAAATAAAATAAAAAATAGGCAGAAGAATTGAGTAGACATTTTCCCAACAGGAACATGAAAAAATGCTCAATATCACAAATTATCAGGAAAATGCAAATCAAATCCTCAATGAGATATCATCTCATACCTATCAGAAAGGCTATCATCAAAAAGAGTGCAGATAATAAATATTGAGGATGATATGAAAAAAGGGAACCCTTATACACTGTTTGTGAAAATGTAAATTGGTGCAGCCACTATGGAAAAAAGTACAGAGATTGCTCAAAAAATTAAAAATTCAACTACCATATTACCCAGAAATTACACTTGTGATTATATATTTGGGAAAACAAAACAAAACAAAATCACTAATTTGAAAAGATGCATGCATCCTCATTTTCATAGTAGTTTTATTTATGATAGACAAGATATGTTCAACAGGAGATGAATAAATAAAANTACAGAGATTGCTCAAAAAATTAAAAATTCAACTACCATATTACCCAGAAATTACACTTGTGATTATATATTTGGGAAAACAAAACAAAACAAAATCACTAATTTGAAAAGATGCATGCATCCTCATTTTCATAGTAGTTTTATTTATGATAGACAAGATATGTTCAACAGGAGATGAATAAATAAAAAGATGTTACACACACAGAGACACATGCACGCACACACACACACATGGAATATTACTCAGCTATAAAAAAGAATGAAATAATGCCATTTGCAACAACATGAATGGACTCAGAGATTACCATATCAATTGAAGTAAATCAGACTAAGAAAGACATATACTATATGCTATCAGTGATATGTGGAATCTAAAGAATTAAAACAAATGAATATAACAAAGCAGAACACACTCACAGATTTAGACAAATCAGTGGTTACCAGTAGGGAGACAAGAGGGATGATGGGAATAGGTTATACAGGGGTAAGAGATTTAAAAAGGAGTGTTATTATGAAATTATGTGAAATCATGTGTTCAACTTTTGAAAATCGTGAAGCACTGTAGAATTTATAGAATTTTACATTTCAATTGGCTTCCCTGATAGCTCAGTTGGTAAAGAATCTGCCTATAATTCAGGAGACCCCAGTTCCAATCCTGGATCAGGAAGATCTGCTGGAGAAGGGATAGGCTACCCACTCCAGTATTCTTGGGCTTCCCTTGTGGCTTAGCTGGTAAAGAATCTTCCTGCAATGTGAGAGACCTGGGTTCAATCCCTGCATTGGGACGATCCCCTGGAGAAGGGAAAGGCTACTCACTCCTGTATTCTGGCCTGGAGAATTCCATGGACTGTAGAGTCCATGAGGTCGCAAAGAGTCGGACATGAATGAGTGACTTTCACTTCCATTCAATTAATAAGATAAGGTAGCAAAAAGTGTTTTTAAGAGCAGTTGTAGATTTACAAAAAACTGTGAGAAGATATAGTTAGATTCCATTGTATGTTGATAACAATATCATAACTATCTTATTGTATGTAGAGTTTTAAAAAATCTTTCAGTGGTGGTTTCTGCTTTCATGAAAATGAGAATACTTAGACCAATTAGTGAAGTTAAATGATTAATTGGATTGGAGGTTGTGGAAAATAATGCAGTCTTGGAGAAAAGAAAATACATGTTTATTTAAATGTTTAAAAGAATAAGTATATCTTTAAAATGAAAGTAGGTTGAATGAAGAAGATTTCAGTTTTCTGAATTTTAGTCTTTGAGAAGATACATATTAAATGGGAAGCCAGAAACTATTTACTATATAAATATATTTTATGAAGATTGTAGTCTCTTATCAAATATCCCTTAGCATTTCAGAGAGATTTTGAAAAATGTTGGCCTTTTGGGCCTACTAAAGGTATGGCATTTCATATTTTGCAAAGTAATATTGGCCTTAAATTGAACCATTTATTTTGTCCTTGTTAAATGTCACAGTTGTCATTTCCCTTGAGTTATCACTTTTATCACCTAAAAAGTTCTTTTTAGGAAAAACTGGTGAATATCATAATGGACCAAAATAGAGAACTGATTTAGTCTGAGGTCTGGACACTAGTAACTGGAGACCAAAAAATTATCTTGATCACCGAAAGAGCTATTTAATCCTAGGATTCTGGACTTGTAAAAGTACTGATCCCATTAAATTAAAACACACCTTGAAACAAACAAAGAAGCAGACGTTTTGGTTTATCACAGAGGCCAAAAGCACACCAAAGAAAATTTTTATAAATTTCCATGTTTGTTGACATTTCTCATGCCTTTAAAGGTTCATAAAATCAAATTATTCTACAGGAATAAAAGGATAATTATTCCCTAAAAGCAACATTAACTCTTCTCAGTGATGGCCATAAACATCTACAACAAAATGGAAGTCATTTGGTGTGCTGTGTAGGACTAATTCAGCAGTCACAGGTTAATTATGTATTAGATTTTTTACATCTTCATTCTGTCAACCCAAGCTCTGTTGTCTCTGAGTCCATATCCGTTACATTTTATTATGTAAATGAATTTATGGAATCCTTTTTCACAGTGATTTTTGAGAAAAGTGTGAATAAAAATATTTGGCCCTGAGGGGAGAAGTAGGAAGGAAATACATAGGACTGAGGTGTGGACAGAAATGGAGAACACACAGAGAGGAGGCTAGAAATCAAAATCCAGCATGCTCATAATTTTTCATGGAGATTCCAAAGGAAACATTTAAAAAACGAAGATCATGTCATCCAGCCCCATCAGTTCATGGCAAATAGATGGGGAAAAAGTGGAAACAATGACAGACTTTAGTTTCTTGGGCTCCAAAATAACTGTGGATAGTGACTGCAGCCATGAAATCGAAAGACACTTTTGCTCCTTGAAGAAAAGCTATGACAAACCTAGAAGTGTATTAAAAAGCAGAGACATCACTTTGCTGATAAGGTCCATCTAGTCAAAGCTGTGGTTTTTCCAGTAGTCATGTATAGATGTGAGAGTAGAACCATACATAAGGCTGAGTGAAAAAAAGATTTGATGCTTTTGAGCTGTGGTTTTAGAGAAGACTCTTGAGAGTGTCTTGGACAGCAAGGAGATCAAGCCAGTCAATCCTAAAGGAAATCAGTCCTGAATATTCATTGGAAGGACTGATGTTGAAGCTGAAACTCCAATACTTTGGCCATCTGGTGAGAAGAGCTGACTCATTGAAAAAGATCCTGATGCTGGGAAAGATTGAGGGCAGGAGGAGAATGGGATGACAGAGGATGAGTTGATTGGATGGCATCACTGATTCAATGGGGATGAGTTTGTGAAAACTCCAGGAGATGGTGAAGGACAGGGAAGCCTGGAGTGCTGCAGTACATGGGATCACAAAGAGACATACCTAGCTGAGTACTGAACAACAGCAACCAAAGGAAAATAATGAGTAGAAGGAAAAGAAAAAAATTCAATACAGACTGAGACAGTCTTCCATATTAAACCTAGAATAAATTATCAAATTGCCTAGAAATGGGTGAAAAGTTGTATATTACTCATGGACGATATGGTATTGGACCACATGTGTCTGCCAGAGGATTCCAGAAGCAGAGTTTGACTCTGAGAAGTACTGATATGAAAGATGTGAGGTCAGAACCCTCAGCTGACCATGCCTTAATCTAAAGTTGAGTGAAATCCTAGCATGGAATTGGAGAGGGCCTGGGTGTGCTCTGTATCCAACTCTTTGTGACACCATGGACTACAGCCAGAGTTTCCTCTGTCCCTGGAATACTCCAGGCAAGAAAATGAAGTGGGTTGCCATTTTCTACTCCAGGGTATCTTCTAGACCCAGGGATAGAACTGTTATCTCTTATGTCTCCTGTATTGGTAGGTGGATTCTTTGCCATTGAACCACTGGGGAGAGGACCTATATGCCAGTGATTTAGTCAACAGTTTGGCTGAACCAAGAGTTAGATGGCAAAACTACAACACATGTTCCTAGGAGTCGAGAAAACTAAAGGTACTCATTGAATCCCACCAGACGCTCTGAAATGGAACAAGAAGTCTAGTTCAAAACTCATCATACATAAATTAGAAGGTAACTCTTAAAGTAACTTTAGGCAGTGCTTGGTGTTTCCGACACTGGCAATGTGTGCTAAGGTCAGTTGTGGAAGCTTTTATTTGCTCATGGTTGGCTAGTAAATAAAAGGCAAAGACTGAGAAAATATCTGAATCTTAGTGGTATCTATCCTTTGTTTCTGTGAAACTACTAGTCCTTCAGAGTTTGCAGAACCCTCCGTATAGTATGCAGGATGTAGAGAAATGGGCAATTGCACTAGTTCAGGGAACATCTGAAAAGAAATGGCTTAAATTTAAGTGGAAAATAATCTAAGGATGGTCACTGGAAAACCAACTAATAAAAAATGATTACAGCTATAGAAAATAGGTTGAATACAAGTTTTTGAGAATATTATACAGGGAAAATCATTTCATTTACAGAGGTTGTTTTAAAAAATATATAAAAAATAGCAGACTTTTTTCATCTTTCCAAGTACTCACAAAAAATATTTTTCTCCATTTAAGGGATAAGTGAAGAGAGAAGAGAAGTGAAGGAGATTAAGAAGTACAAATTTCCAGTTGCAAAATAAATGAGTCTTGGGTACTAAATGTACAGTGTGGAGAATCTAGTCAATAATCATGTAATCTTCATACAGTGACAAATGGTAATGAGACATCATGGTGATCATTTTATTTTAAATGTGTAAAAATATCGGCAAAACCAATACAATATTGTAAAGTAATTAGCCTGCAATTAAAATAAGTAAATTTATTTAAAAAAAATCACTACGTTGCATAACAGGAACTTAGTGCTGTAGATAATTATACTTAGAAAAGAAACAAACAAACTCATAGAAAAAGAGATCAGATTTGTTATTAAAAAAGTTGGGAGTGGGATGGGGGAAGGGAAATTGGATGAAGGCAACCAAAAGATACAAAATTCCCAGTTATAAGTACTAAGGATGTAGTGTACAAAACAATAAATATAATTTACACTGCTGAATGTTATATATGAAAGTTGCTAATAGAGTAAATTCTGATTTCTTATCACAAGGAAAATATTTTTTCTATTTCTTAATTTTGTATCTATATGAGGTGATTGATGTTCACTAAACTTATTATTGTAAACACTTCATGATGTATGTAAGTCAAACCATTATGCTGCACACCTTAAACTTATATAGTGCTGTATGCCAATTATATCTCAATAAAACTTGAAGAAATAAATATGAGAAAATACATTTCTTCTACTTAGGCTGTCGACATATGTTAAATATTTTTAGCGAAATTAAAAATCATATACATTTGGGAAAATTCACACATCTTGAAGATAAAGTTATTCCAGTAGCAAATTTTAAATTAGAGAAAAATGAAGAATTTTAATTAAAAATATAAAAATCACAACCTAGATGTCCATCAACAGATGAATGGATAAGAAAGCTGTGGTACATATACACAATGGAGTATTACTCAGCCATCAAAAAGAATACATTTGAATCAGTTCTAATGAGGTGGATGGAACTGGAGCCAATTATACAGAGTGAAGTGAGCCAGAAAGAAAAACACCAATACAGTATACTGACACATATATATGGAATTTAGAAAGATGGTGGTGTTAAACCTGTACGCGAGACAGCAAGAGAGACACAGATGTGTAGAACAGCCTTTTGGACTCTGTGGGAGAGGGAGAGGGTGGGAGGATTTGGGAATATGGCATTGTAACATGTATGATATCATAAGGGAAATGGATTGCCGGTCTAGGTTCGATGCAGAAGGCTTGGGACTGATGAGTGGGGATGATCTGGAGGAATGGTGTGGGGAGGGAGGGGGAAGGGAGGGGGTCCGGATTGGGAACTCAGGTACACTTATGGCTGATTTATGTCAATGTATGGCAAAATGAGTACAGTATTGTAAAGCAAAACAAACTAAAAAAATTAAAATTAAAAAAAAAAAAAAGAAGTTCTCGGGTCCAGATGAAAGATCAAGGCAGATTCCACAAGCACAGGACCCTTACGTTAATTCACTGTGCCACCAAGTTCTCAAGTTCTGTTAGGTATGCTCACCCCTCTTATGCCATGGTTTTTAGGACTTGGCCATAGGCTTTCAGCGCTTATGAAGCAAGACTCTTATCCCCTTCGGTTTAATGTAGGAACAGCAAAGTGTACAGAATATATCCAGTAATGATGCTTCAGGAAACATACCAACCCATCCTACTCTGACTGTACACACGGCACAACTATAACCGGGCTGTGGTTAAGTAACACGGTTGAGATAACACAATGAAGCAGTAAAACAGGGCCTGAACCCCAGCCCTAAAGTCACAGGACCAAACTCTCTTTCCACTCCAGCCGTCTATCCCCAAAATTATCATCCAGAGTTGCAGCTAAAACTTCGTAAATGGAAGACACTGGACAGGACAGACAGAAGGCAATGCCCCCAGTGCTGAAGCTACCTTGAAATACCAGTCTGTCTTGTATCTGGGCTCTTCCCTCACTTTCTGCTACACATGTACTGTCAGGCAGGGCAGAGATACCTCCAAATTGTGTACTGTGATCTCCTGGTGTACACAGACAGAAGGAGACACAGGACCTTACCGCATTCCTGTCTCTGAGCAGTCTTTGAAACAATGCCTTATCGTCAGTATCTGCTTATCACCAGCAACTGTAGCCCCCTGTGAGAAGCTAGTGTGTGTGTGCGCGTGATCTTCTTCTCCAAGATCCTTTGCCAATTTTGAATGGGGAGGCTGTGTGAGCTTGAGAAAATTGGCCCTAGGTAAATAGATTCAAATTCAAATTATAAAAGAAAAAAAAGTCTGTATGTCCTTCAGGTTTTCTGGGTTCAGCAGTGCAAGTGCATAAACGGTATCCAGCATCCCAGCTATGGCATAGCAAATTTGCAAGAGCCTGGGCTTTGCTCAGATGCTTGGGACTGGTGGGGTCGCGGCGGGGGCTGGCAAGGCGGTGTTGAACATTTCCTAGGTTTAGAAGCAGCTATGCACAGGAATATACAAGGCGACGGAAGTCTGTGCATATCACGCCTGCGGCCTGAAGACCAAACGGAGTAAACAAAATAGGAAACTCTAGTTCGGAAAAGTTGTTTGTGACAACTCACGCAGTGAGTATTTTAAGAAAATTAGAAGTATAACATTCTGCTGCAAAAAATAATTATGATGGCCCCCTCACATGCAAGAGCAAAGAGTCAGAGAACCGGTCTGTTCTGACTTGCTGGCGTCTTCTGGAATTAGCTGAAAAACTTTTGAGAACTGGCCTGACATTTTCAGGAGTCATGGAAGGTTATAAAACAGGCAGCAGGAAGAGTCTAGCTGATTTGGCTTGTAGGTTTGTCGAATACCTTCTGGATGCTTCACACTTCCACACTTAGTTCAGTTCAGTTCAGTCGCTCAGTCGTGTCCAACTCTTTGCAACCCCATGAATCGCAGCACACCAGGCCTCCCTGTCTATCACCAACTCCCAGAGTTCACCCAAACTCACGTCCATCGAGTCGGTGATGCCATCCAGCCGTCTCATCCTCTGTCGTCCCCTTCTCCTCCTGCCCCCAATCCCTCCCAGCATCAGAGTCTTTTCCAATGAGTCAACTAGTACATGGGGCAGACAGACACTAAAGTGGCCCCCAGTTACCTCTTCACCTGGTACTCGCATCCCTCCCTGTGTAGTCCACTCCCTCTTAATTGTGAGCATGGCCTGTGATCGCCTGTAACCAACAGGAGATGGCAAAATTGACAAGCTGTCATTTCTCTGATGACATTACGTGTGATCGCAGCTTCCCTCTTGTCTGCTTGATTTACACATTTTGATAAAGCAAATGGCTATATGAGGGAAGCCCAGGTGGCAAGGAACTGAAGGCATCTTCTTACCCACATACACCGAGGAAGCAAGGCTCTCAGTCCAACAGGCCATAAGAAACTGTTGAACCTGCCGACAATCCCATGTGCTCAGAACCATGTAGACCCTCAGAGCAGACCTCAATTCTGGCTGACACTTTGATTGCAGCCTCAGCAGAGACCACGAAACAGAGGACCCAGCAAAGTCACGCCTGGATTCCTGACCCACAAAAGTTCTGAGATAATAGCATTTTGGCCTGGATGAAAATGTTCATTATCAACTACCCTTCTGGGTCCCCCTGGCTGTCCACCTCTGCTATTCCTTCCTTATTGGAGTAAGAATTGAACCCTAGATAATAAAGTGATCACCAACATGCAATCAATATGTGAGGAAGTTATTATAACTCCCCCTTCCTTGAGTGTAAAACGGGGATGATGAGATAAACTGGTGACCTCTTCTGTTGGCAGAACCAGATTCCAGTTCTGATGGAGTTCAAATGAGAGCTCTTAACATCTGTGTCCACACCACACCACATCCTGTGGAGACCAGTATCTCTCTGACTTGCTTCCCCACTCCTTCCTAGGGGATGCCCTACCCTCAGGATCGTCCTGCCCTGGGCCCCATCCTTCCTTCTCCCCACCTTCCATTCTCTCGTGCTAATGAAAACTACAGTAAGACCTATGTTGAGCTTGGGATCTCAGACTCTCTAGAGTCTGAATCCAATGTGACACTGTTCTAGTCTTTTGGAGTCTCTCCCTCTCAACTTCCTTCGGGAATTGTCTCAGTTGAATAGAGTTGCCTCACCTGGGGCAGCCTGCATCCACTATCTGGTTCATCCAGGAGTACAAAAGCATGGCCCCGCCACCACAACTCAGGAGAGTTCTGAAGGGCCCTGGTGCTAATCTCAGAGCACAGCCCAACTGTTCCCGCTTCCAAATTCTGCCTCCTTCCCTGCCCTCCACAGCTACTGATGCCAAGATCTCACCCTAATGGACTCCCTGCAGCATCCTCTCCGTCTCAGTGTTTCCTCAGGAGCCTGTGCATGCATGTGTGTGTGCTAAGTCACTTCAGTCGTGTCTGACTCTGTGCAACCCCATGGACTGTAGCCACCAGGCTCCTCCGTCCATGGGATTCTCCAGGCTAGAATACTGGAGTGGGTTGCCATGCCCTCCCTCAGGGGATCTTCTTGACCTATGGATCAAACCTGCATCTCTTGTATCTCCTGCATTGGCAGGCAGGTTCTTTACCACTAGTATTCTCCAAGCCAGGCTTCAGCAATACGTGAACCGTGAACTTCCAGATGCTCAAGCTGCTTTTAGAAAAGGCAGAGGAACCAGAGATCAAGTTGTCAACATCCGCTGGATCATTTAAAGAGCAAGAGAGTTCCAGAAAAATATCTTTATATGCTTTATTGACTATGCCAAAGCCTTTGACTGTGTGGATCACAATAAACTGTGGAAAATTCTGAGANATACTAGGCATATTTAGTTGCTTGGTGAATATCTGAAAATGCAAAAATAGTTTCAAAATGTTTAAATGTTTTAAAATAAATAGTGAAAAGAAAAAAAAACAAAAAAAATATAAAAATCATAAAACTAGATTACAGAGTTCATGCATTAATATAAAAAAGCAGATTGGGAATTTGTTGACTCTTTAGAATAATTTCTGAATGTTCTGAAGAGAGTAGAGTAAAACCAAAAATCCTCAGAATTTGGAATTGGGCATCAATATGACTTTTGCTAAATTGCCTATTATTTGATCACTCACTATTTTATTCAGTGTAAATGAGGAAAATATCTAAGTATTTGAATATAAAAGAGATAATAAATAGAATGCATACTAGGAGCCACACCTTGAGCTACATTCATGAGTATAACCAGGCTGCTTTTTCTACAGCGATTGGATAGGCTCTCTCCCTTCACTATAAGTGTAATTGCATAAGGACCTTCCTAAGGTAGATATCATCCTGTAGGAAAAGAAAGGCATGCTGATTTTGGTCTACTTATAATGCTTGACTGGTTGAGGAAAAAAAAAAATGAAGACTACACTGGAAGTTAGTTGTGTGTGCATGTTAAGTCACTTCAGTCGTGTCCAGCTTTTTGAGACACTGTGAACCATAGTCCTCCAGGTCCTTTGCCCATGGGATTCTACAGGCAAGAATACTGGAGGGGGTTGCCATGCCTCCTCCAGGGAAGCTTCCTGATGCAGGAATCAAACCCACATCTCTTACGTCTCCTGCATTGGCAGGCCGGTTCTTTACCACAAGCACCACCTGTATCTCTTCCTAAACCATAACACGAGTTGTTTCCTGCATGTTCTACAGCATCCCAGAGAAGATAACCAGGTTAGATTTATCTGTTGAAAAGAAATTCCCTTAAAAGATTTTCTAGAATGATGTCATGACTTAAGCAAAGAGGTGATGTAGAAGAAGCAAGAGAGAGCAAAAAAGGGGACACTAGAATTACTGGAAGAAAGAAGTAGAATCCAGAATCTGTGTTAATCAAACTGTGGTTGAAGATGCCAAGAAATGAAGCTCTGAAGACTCTGCAATAGACCCTGTAGTGGAGACTGTGCATCAATATAACTTGTACTGTATGTCTCTTTGCACTGTAGAGATGGTAAAGCCCAAAATTGCATTTTTTAGTTGTTGTTCAGGCATTAAGTCATGTCCAGCTCTTTGTGACCCAATGGACTGCAGCATGCCAGGCTTCCCTGTCCCTCCCAGAGTTTTGCTCAAACTCATGTCCATTGAGTTGGTGATGCCATCCAACCCACCTCACTTGCTGTTGTCCCCTCTCCTCCTGCTTTCAATCTTTCCCAGCATCAGGGTCCTTTCCAATCAGTGGGCTCTTCACATCAGTGACCAAAGTACTGGAGCTTCAGCTTCAGCATCAGTCTTTCCAATGAATACTCAGGGCTGATTTCCTTTAGTATTAACCGATTTGATCTCCTTGTAGTCCAGAGGACTCTCAAGAGTCTTCTCCAGCACCACAGTTTGAAAGCATCAATTCTTCATCATTCAGCCTTCCTTATGGTCCAACTCTCACGTCCATACACGATAATAGAACAACCATAGCTTTGACTATATGGGCCTCTGTCAGTGAAGATAGGTCTCTGTGTTTTAATAGTCTGTCTAGATTTGTCATAGCTTTTTTCCCAATGTCATAGCCTTTTCTAGACTCCCTTGCAATTTGATTACAGGTAAAAATTTGATTTGGCAAGCCAGATGTATATGTGTGGGACCGCAAAGGTGGGCACAAGGTGGAGTTCAAACTTCTCTTGGTTCTGCAGTTCCTATTGACAGGCAGGGTCACATAAGCCATTGCTTTTATTTGTTAATATTAGAAAAGTATTAGTCACTAAACTAGGATGTCAAGAAGGAAGACATGAAGCATCCATTTCATTGATGTCACACATTGTTGAGGATATAAAGTTTCCTAGATATGATATGCTTTTGATATTATGATTCCTGACTTAAGTCACAGCGACACCACCTTCCTCAAAATTATAGACAAGGCAGTGACAATTTGATGTCCTACTTTTGTGAAGTACAACTTTGGGAGACATTCCTAAGAGGTAATTTAAGAGTTAGGGAGTTTGGTATGGTTATCCAACCAACAAGGACCTACTGTATAGCTCAAGGAACTCTGCTCAATGTTACATGAAAGTGTGGATGGGAGGGGAGTTTAAGGGGAGAACAGATACATGGATGTGTATGGCTGCGTCCCTTCACTCTTCACATCACCTGAAACTATCACAACATCTTTAGCCAGCTATACCTCAATACAGAATAAAAAAGTCTTTTTTTTTTTTTTTAAGAGCTTATGTCTTCTGCTCCCCTAATCCTCCTAAAACATTTGATACCAGTAGTTGTCACAGGCAGCAAGCACTGAGAGACAGGGCGGTCTGAGTTTGGTCATCCTCCTGACAGTTTGAAGGCTGGGAAACTCATGACCATTAGAAAACGGAGACTGGCATTTTTATAGTCCATTATGGCAAAAGGATATTCTAAGTAGCCCTTGTTCTTATTAATAAAATACCTACTGAAGATCCATTTTTGACAGACTAACGGTCTGCTGCAATAGACGATCATGGTAAAGAAGTATAAAAGTATAATAATCATGCGACCTCTAACTGTGCTGGAGAACTTAAAAAGACCAGGTCCAGGGCATAGTCAAAGAGCGGAGGTTTCTGGGACTGTCTTTATTCTTATCTATGATCATGTGAGTCACTGGATTAATTCAGATGTGCCTTATCTTTAATGTGAGAAACTGTCCTTTATTTGGGAAAGAGAGGGGCACAATATCACTCATGTGACATGCCTCAACGTAGTGAAACATCAAACAAATCCAAAGTGAGGAATACTCTACAAAATGACTAGCCTTCACTCCTCTACAATATCAAATTCCTGAAAGACAATGACAGACAAACTGCTTTTAGTTTAATGGGACCATAGAGATATGAAAACTAAATGCAATGTGTTATCCTGAGTAGACCATGGATCAAGATAGATAATAATGCTACACATAACGGGCATTATTGGGAAAACTGGTGTTAGGGTCTGTGAGCCAAATAATGGTATTAGATTAAATTTTATAAACTTGTAAATATTTTTACATTTATTAATTATATATAGATTAAATTAGGTTAAGTAATCTTATTTTATAATTGTACTAGAGTCATGTATGACACTGTTCTAATTGTTAGACAACATATACCGAGTACTTAGGAATAATGTGGCATGCATATCTTCAATTTATTCTAAATTTGCTCAGAAATTATATATATATGTGCATATATATGTGTATGCTCAGTTTTGAATGGCAATTAATATAAAAAAGATAAACCTAGTAATGATGGCTTTTGATTCATAGACCTTATTTTTATTACACCTTTATGCTATTTTAAATAAACAGTTATGTGATCCTTTTGTCTATTTATGCATTCAAAAGCCCATAATACATCATCCAGTGTTAATAAAATTGACTATCATGATGTTTAATGATAAATTAATACACAATATTTAAAATTAACCAATATAAGAAGGTATACTTTGGACTGAATAATTTTATTAATATTCCTAAGCAGTACACTAAGAATATACAAATGTCTAAAATATTAAATAATCATGCCACAAATTAATAAAGAAGAAAATAGGGAATATAAATTTTTAAAATTGCACAGTATTCCACTAGAAAAAATATTTATTAAACTTATTTTTCAGTTCAATTCAGTTCAGTTCAGTCGCTCAGTCATGTTCCACTCTTTGCGACCCCATGAATTGCAGCACGCCAGGCATCCTTGTCCACCACCAACTCCCAGAGTTCACTCATACGCACATCCATTGAGTCTGTGATGCCATCCAGCCATCTCATCCTCTGTTGTCCCCTTCTCCTCCTGCCCCCAATCCCTCCCAGCATCAGGGTTTTTTCCAGTGAGTCAACACTTTGCATGAGGTGGCCAAAGTGCTGGAGTTTCAGCTTCAGTATCATTCCCTCCAAAGAAATCCCAGGGTTGACCATCTTCAGAATGGACTGGTTGGATCTCCTTGCAGTCCAAGGCACTCTCAAGAGTCTTCTTCAACACCACAGTTCAAAAGCACCAATTCTTCGGTGCTCAGCTTTCTTTACAGTACAACTCTCACATCCATACATGACCACTGGAAAAACCATAGCCTTGACTAGACGGACCTTTGTTGGCAAAGTAATGTCTCTGTTTTTCAATATGCTACCTGGGTTGGTCATAAATTTCCTTCCAAGGAGTAAGCACCTTTTTTCATGGCTGCAGTCACCGTCTGCAGTGATTTTGGAGCCCCCCAAAATAAAGTCTGACACTGATTCCACTGTTTCCCCATCTATGTGCCATGAAGTGATGGGACCAGATGTCAGTATTTGACAAACTATACTGGGACATTGAAACTTTTATTAATCCACAGTTTTATAAGTTTACTTCACATGTGATAAAATATCTTGCATCATATTATTTCATGAAAAATATTTGTAAGAAACATTTGTAATTATACTACCATGGTTAGAGTACATCAGTAGTAAACATATTAAATACATAGTTGTGAAATAGTGAATATATAGTATATAAATATGCTTGCCATATTTTAGAAATATGGAAAATATGTTCTATTAGCTAAAATATTTTGAGTAAAAGAATAAACTCTGAAAAATGCTGAGGATGGTTATTGCCATAGGACAAAAGATAATGCTTTATGTAAAATCATTGTGTCTTAGAATAATTCCTTCTTATTAATTTTCTAATTAACAATCATACCAAGTTAGAAATATGGGAAAGAAACAAGTATGAAGAAATCAAAATGGAAATCATTTTATGCATTTGACTTCTAAATATTATCAAACAATTTCCCACATTTTTAATGTGATTTTAGTTTTCTTTTTCTATGCCACATGCTTCAGTGTCTCTTTGAAAAAAAGAATGTACTCAAGCAAAAACATTGTCCCAAATCTCTAAAAAGTAACTGGTTAGCAAATTAAATTTTCATGCTTTTTGATACTCAAATAAAATAACCTAAAAAGAAAAGAAACTTTAGTCTTCCTCATTATTTAAAAAATAATATGTAGTTATGCACATTATGAATAAAGTTTGTATGTTGGTATTTTTAAGGCAAAACAATTCAGTGAGTATAATTTTTCAAATGAATTGTCTATTAAAATTATTATTTTTAATATAAATTAATTTATTTTAATTGGAAGTTAATTATTTCACAATATTATGTTGGTTTTGCTATACATCAACATGAATCCACCACGGATATACATGTGTTCCCCATCTTGAACCCCCCTTCCTCCTCCCTCCCCATTCCATCCCTTCTATTAAAAATTATTAAAGATAATAAAGATGGTTGTCTGCAGAATGTAATGAGTTAGAGAAACATAAAGTCGTGTAATAATGAATTTGTAGCCTTTCATTCCAGTGAGTCAGGTCTTAAAGTTCTAACAAGAAATGTCAAAGTTTAAGAAAACAGACACACACTGTTTGTTTTATTTTCCAGTACTGAGTATATCTGAACCAGATCCCTTTCTTTTTACTCACTCTCCTTCTGAATGTCATTTTAAATAAAGTAGCACACACATTTACTCGCCTTGTCCCATCTCCCTTTTTGAATTTCAACTATAAAATATGTCATTTTCTGAAAAACATTTTCCCCATAGATAAAGCTTCTTGAATGGGTCCTTCATTATTTCAAAAGGGCAAATATATTAGCCTGAGCCTTATCATTTACAACTTTATTATTCATTTCAGAATGTCCTGAAAATAACAATTTCCTAAGAAATACTGGGAAAAGTTTCAAGGGAATTTTATGTTTCTGTTTACACAAATAATATTCATAAGACTTTTTTATGATGAAAGTCTGATGATGAAATATACTGCAGTCAAAAGAATGTTCCTGTACCTCAGATTCAAAAAGACTTTTAGAATTAGAAATGCTATATAGATTTTTATAATTAAAAGAAGGTCACTTCACTGTTGATTTTCCATAGCTGCTAAGGTTGTATGCATATACGTATAGATGTGAGTATCTAAGTGACTGCCTACACACATATATGTAAATGTACATGTGTATGCATATACATATGTATCTGTGTCTTGTGTGTATCTGGGTCTATCCAACAAAAGAAATTTGCTTTTTTCTGAAGATGGAGTAGGTACTTCATCCTTTAGAAACTTTACTCCCTTTTCTTGGAAGGCCCTTCTCTATCATTCTCCATCCAAGGAAACACAGTATAGCTGTGCTCCTAGCCTAATAATACCATGCAATAGAGCTGTTTTTTTTTTTGGGGGGGGGAGGGGAGGGGAGAGGGGCGGTGAGAAGGGGAGAGGAGAACTTGGAAACCCATTTCAGTATTCTTGCCTGGAGAATCCCCTTGGATGGGGGAAGCCTGATGTGCTGCAGTCCATGGGGTTGCAGAGAGTTGGACACGACTGAGTGACTAAGCACAACACAGCACAAAGCTGTTTTCACCTATCTTATCTTAATACCTTATGTTGGTTCCTAGAAGATACAAGTTTGATTTTTTCCATCTTATTTACTTCAATGTCTCATAATTGGTAGCTGCTGAGAAACTATTTACAATATGGTTGAGCAATATGGTTGATGCTCATATCATCCAAAGTGCCTTATTTGTTTATCATCTCGATTTGATAACAGGTTTGTAGGTTGTTTGATAAAATGTTCTCACAGATGTTGGGAGGCATGTGCTCTATAAACCCCCATGTAAGGGAGCTCGATAAATATTTTTCATTTATTCCACTGATTTTGTAGCTTAGTTAAGGAAGCATATAATATGGCTTCAAGCAATGTGATACACCGGAGCATCATAAGAAGAGTTTGAGCTTCATCTCAGTTTTTTTCGTGAGCACAATAAAATAATAATGTCTACCTCACAAGTTTTGCAAAAGAAAAATGAAGTGATGCATGTAAAACACTTGGCAAAAAAGAAGTGCATAATAAGGCCATCATAATAATAATAAAAGGAAATTATATTTTAATAAATAAACTCTGCTTTATGCAAAAGAACTTGAAAATTGCTTCCGCAATATCCCTTATAGGCAGAGTGACTTTAGGGCTCCTTTTTTTTTCCTGGACTGAAGAATTTATATATTTCATAATTTGTAGTTTGCTAATACAGAAATTTGGGTTCCATAGCTTAAAATATCTTGAGTATAAGAACAGATTGCAAATGCGGAGAATGATGCTATTGATATAGGGCTGAAGAATATATCTAATATAAAATCACTGTGCCTTAGAATAATTCCTTCCTATTAATTTTCTAAATTAACCACTCTACCAAGGTAGAAACAAGGGGGAAAAAAAGAGTATGAAGAAATCAAGATGCTAATCATTTTATGCATTTGACTTCCAAGTATTGTAAAAGCATTTATCATTGTCATGTAATTATTGATTTATTAATATTGTTCATTTCTACTCTTGAGAAATTTTCTAGTTTGAAAAATGAATTATATTAAGACCCTACGCCAGGGGTGGTCCTAAGATGGTGGAGGAATAGGACAGGGAGACCACTTTCTCCCCACAAGTTCATCAAAAGATCATTTGAATGTTGAACAACTTCCACAAAACAACTTCTGAACACTGGCAGAGGACACCAGGCACCCAGAAAGGCATTCCATTATCTTTGAAAGGAGGTCACTTCTATCTCCTCCTTCCCCCTTCTCTTCTCTGCTTAGCTCTGTGAATCTTTTTGGGTGTTCCTGGCTGACGAGAACACTTAAGGAACTGATTACTGGCTAGATTGGTCTCTCTCCTTTTGACTCCCCCTCTTCTCCTCCTGGTCACCTCTATCTTCCTCCTCCTCTTCTCTTCTCCATGTAACTCTGTGAACCTCTCTGGGTGTCCCTCACTGTGGAGAATCTTTTCACTATTAACCTAGATGTTTTATCATCAGGGCTGTATGGATGGAGAAGTCTTGAGGCTCCTGTAAGAATAAGACTGAAAGCCAGAGGTAGGAGGCTTAAATCCAAAACTTGAAAACACCAGAAAACTCCTGACTCAACGGAACATTAATTGAGAAGAGCTCATCCAAAAGCCTCTATAGCTACACTGAAACCAAGTTCCATCCAAGATCCAGCATGTTTAAGGGCAAGACATACCACACTAACTCTCCAGCAACACAGGAACATAACCCTGAGCATTAAAATACAGGTGGCCTAAAATAACACCAAACCCACAGACACCTCAAAGCTCACTATGTGACACTTTATTGCACTCCAGAGAGAAGAGATCCAGCTCCACCCACCAGAACGCAGACACAAGTGAACACAGACACAAGCTTCCCGAACCAGGAAACCTTGACAAGCCACTTGTCCAACCCCACCCACAGGGAGCAACCTCCATGATAAAAAAGAACCACACAATTTCATCATACAGAAAGGCCACACCATACATAGCAATCTAAACAAAATGAAAAGGCAGAGAAATATTCAGCAGGTAAAAGAACATGATAAATGCCTACCAAACCAAACAAAAGAGGAGGATATAGGGAGTCTACCTGAAAAAGAATTCAGGATAATGATAGCAAAGATGATCCAAAACTTTGAAAACAAAATAGAGTTTCAGATAAATGGACTGGAAGCAAGGATTCAGAAGATGCAAGAAATGTTTAACAGGACCTAAAGAAATAAAAAAGAGTCAATAGATGATGAATAATGCAATAACTGAGATCAAAAGCACTCTGGAGGATACCAACAGTAGAATAACTGAGGCAGAAGATAAGATAAGTGAGGTGGAAGATAGAATGGTGGAAATAAATGAAGCAGAAAGGAAAAAAGAAAAAAAGGATTACAAGAAATGAAGACAACCTCAGAGACCTCTTGGACAATGTTAAATGCCCCAACAATTTCTGGGAAAGATTGAAGACAGGAGAAGGGAATGACAGAGGATGAGATGGTTAGATGGCATCACTGACACAATGGACATGAGTTTGGGAAAACTCCAGGAGTTGGTGATGGAAATGGAGGCCTGGAGTGCTGCAATTCATGGGATTGCAAAGAGTCGGACACGATTGAGTGATTGAACTGAACTGATCTGAACAATGAGAAAACAGAAAGAGAAATTAAGGAAACAATTCCATTCACCATTGCAACAAAAAGAATAAAATACTTAGGAATACATCTAGCTAAAGAAATAAAAGACCTATATATAAAAACTATAAAACACTGATGAAAGAAACCAAAGATGAAACAAATAGATGGAGAAGTAGACCATATTCATGGATCAGAAGAATCAATATAGTGAAAATTAGTATCGTACCTGAAGCAATCTATAGATTCAGTGCAATCCATATCAAGCTACCAACGGTATTTTTCAGAGGACTAGAACAAATAATTTCACAATTTGTATGAGAATACAAAAAAAGCTTGAATAGCCAAAGCAATCTTGAGAAAGAATGGAACTGGAGGAATCAACCTGCCTGACTTCAAAGTATACTTACAAAGCTACAGTCATCAAGACTGTATTGTACCAACACGAAGACAGAAATATAGATCAATGGAACAAAACAGAAAGCCCAGAGATAAATCCATGTACCTATGGACACCTTATCTTTGACAAAGGAGGCAAGAGTATACATTGGAGAAAAGACAATCTCTTTAACAAGTGGTGCTGGGAAAACAGGTCAAGCACTTTGTAAAGAATGAAACTAGAACATTTTCTAACACCATACACAAAAATGAACTCAAAATGGACTAAAGATCTAAACGTAAAACCAGAAACTATAAAACTCCTAGAGGAGAACATAGGCAAAACACTCTCTCACATAAATCATAGCAGGATCCTCTATGACACACATCCTAGAGTAATGGCAATAAAAGCAAAAATAAACAAATGGGACCTAATTAAACTTAAATGCTTTTGCACAATGAAGGAATGTATAAACAAGGTGAAAAGATAGCCTTCGGAATGGGAGAAAATAATAGCAAAAGAAGCAACTATAAAGAATTAATCTCAAAAATAAGCAAGCAGCCCTGTAGCTCAATTCCAGAAAATAAATGACCCAATCAAAACAAGGTCAAAGAACTAAACAGATATTTCTACAAAGAAGACATACAGATGGCTAACAAACATATGAAAAGATGCTCATCATTCATTATCAGAGAAATGCAAATCAAAACCACAATGAGGTACCCTCTCATGCCAGTTAGAATGGCTACAATCAAAAAGTCTAGAAGCATAAATGCTGGAGAGGGTGTGGAGAAAAGGGAACCCTCTTACACTGTTGGTGGAAAGGCAAACTAGTACAGCCACTATGGAGAACAGTGTGGAGAATCCTTAAAAAACTGCAAATAGAACTGCCATACGACTGAGCAATCCCACTACTGGGCATATACACTGAGGAAAGCAAAATTGAAAGAGACATGTGTACCCCAATGTTCATTGGAGCACTGTTTATAATAGCCAGGACATGGAAGCAACCTAGATGTCCATCAGCAGATGAATGGATAAGAAAGCTGTGGTACATATACACAATGGNAGGCCCACTTGACTTCGCATTCCAGGATGTCTGGCTCTAGGTGAGTGATCACACCATCGTGATTATCTGGGTTGTGAAGCTCTTTTTTGTACAGTTCTTCTGTGTATTCTTGCCACCTCTTCTTAATATCTTCTGCTTCTGTTTGGTCCATACAATTTCTGTCCTTTATTGAGCCCATCTTTTCATGCAATGTTCCCTTGGTATATCTAATTTTCCTGAAGAGATCTCTAGCCTTTCCCATTCTTTTGTTTTCCTCTATTTCTTTCCATTGATCTCTGAGGAAAGCTTTCTTATCTCTTCTTGTTACTCTTTGGAACTCTGCATTCAGATACTTATGTCTTTCCTTTTCTCCTTTGCTTTTCACTTCTCTTCTTTTCACAACTATTTGTAAGGCCTCCTCAGACAACCATTTTGCTATTTTTATTTCTATTTCTTGGGGATGGTCTTGATCCCTGTCTGCTGTACAAAGTCACAAACCTCATTCCATAGTTCATCAAGCACTCTATCTATCAGATCTAGTCCTTTAAATTTATTTCTCACTTCCACTATATAATCATAAGCGATTTGATTTAGGTCATACCTGAATGGTCTAGTGGTTTCCCCACTTTCTTCAATTTCAATCTGAATTTGGCAATAAGGAGTTCATGATGTGAGCCACAGTCATCTCCTGGTCTTGTTTTTGTTGACTGTTTAGAGCTTCTCCATCTTTGGTTGCAAAGAATATAATTAATCCAATTTTGGTGTTGACCACCTGGTGATGTCCATGTGTAGAGTCTTCTCTTGTGTTGTTAGAAGAGAGTGTTTGCTATGACTAGTGTGTTCTTTCGGCAAAACTCTATTAGCCTTTGCCCTGCTTCATTCTGTACTCCAAAGCCAAATTTGTCTGTTACTCTAGGTGTTTCTTGACTTCCTACTTTTGCATTTCAGTCCCCTATAATGAAACCTCTTACAAAGATATAAAGGCATATACTTTTAGCTGATAATTTTTAAAAATATCATGTTTACATAAAAACAGGTATTTATATAAAATAGCTTTGAAAATCTAGAATTCAGTGACTGTACAATTAGTAAAACTCTCTTTGAGAAGTAAATCTGTGTTAATTTAGGGAACAGACTAGGCTCTATATCACGGTTTGCTTATTTGCTGCTCCTATAACTCCCAATCAGGGATAACAATATTTGCTCATCTTGACCTGAAAAATCTAGCATCAAGATAAACGAAATGGAGGTGGTTCGTTTCTGCAGGATATGCCTTTGATCTTGATAGTAAAATGTTAATGCCTTATCCCTGGCTATCTATAATACTTGACCTTTATAAAGCCATATTGCTTTAATGAAGTTAACAAGAAGGTCAAAGTAATTATTTTCCCTTCTATTTTTCTGTATTTCACACATTTGTAGTAAAATGCCTCTAGTGTGTCCAGAGAAGAAATAATAATATCTGTGAAAATCGAGAAATAGCTCACTTGCTTAATGATAGACACTTCCGCAACTAAGCACTTTCTTTACACTGCTTGGTTTTTGTTTTTGCTCTAATTGGTTCCATCACTTGACCTCAAATGGATATTTGCTTGGCTAGAAATCATCTTATGTTTAAAATGATAATCCTTCACATATTCCCTGGATTAATTAAAAAAAAAATACTTGATTACTTACACAGAGCTAATGCACTTTTTTTCTTCCTCTGTCAAGGATGGTAATTTCAGAGGATTTTTGAACTTCACAGTAGAGCAAAATCTAAATGGCATTCCTATTGGGAATATGATTGGTCATAGGATGGAAGCAGGTGGTAGGAGAGAATTACCAAATGGAGAGCAGAGAGAAGCCAGAGACAACCCACTTTACCTGATTGAGACTTTGTGTGTGCTAAGTTGCTTCAGTTGTGTCCGACTCTTTGCAGCCCTGGACTGTAGGCTGACAGGCTCTTCTGTCCAGGGATACTCCAGGCAAGAGTACTGGAATGGGTTATCATTCCCTTCTCCAGGGGATCTTCCCAACCCAGGGATTGAACCTGCACCTCCAGTGTCTCCTGCATTTCAAGCAGATTCTTTACTGCTAAACCATCAGGGAAGCCTGGACAGATTGTGGTTTAGTAGTGGAACTTTGTTGAATACATGCCTAATAGACATTTGTTCACTTTTCTGGCTCACAGAAACTGTATAGAATCTGCCAGCTCCTTGAAATAAATTATGATATATGTAAATCATATCTGTCACCCCTCTTTTTCTAAGTCTCAGAATTTAAATTAATACTTGCAATACTTATATTGTGTTTTCCTCACTATTGCTAGATAAACTTTCTTCTTTTTATGCTCTTATTTTTGTTTTCTGTGGCTTTCAATTTGGGCTTTGTTTTTTTAATAAAATTTTTTTGAAGTCAGTTGCTTCTTTCCAGTTTGAACTTTAGGCTACTACTTAACCAGACTGACTAATTATTGGACTCTCAGCACCAAGAATTTTGATCATGAAACCTTGGAAATTATTCGTCTGTTAAGTCCTGACCATCCTTTAAATAGTTCTTTCAAAATTTTTTTCCAAATTATTTTCTTTGCTCTATTAAATTACATATATCCTAAAATATTCCATTGCATTTATTCTTATTCTGTACCTTGCAGAATCATAAGTCATAGCCTATAAAACATACTAATTTTCATATAAATAGAGTGGACATAGAATTTAATTTTAATGAAGCTTGATGTAACAAACATTCCACTTCAGTGAAACAGCACAAAGCAGCTGGGACCAGCTGTTTCCCATGCTCTTTTACTGTAGTGAAATCTTGCTAGAACCAAATAAAGCAGAAACATACTTGAAGGTTTTGATGAACTTTGCAAGTCTTCAGATTGTGTCTTTAATACTCCACTTTATGTCAGCTAAAAAGAGAAAAAGTTCATTCTCTCTGGAGACTCATTATCTTCTCTTTGAGGTTCTGACAAAAATTCGGTTATCTGTCAACAGACAGAGGTGATGTTGTATTGGATTAATTTAGTTCTAATGCCATTCCTTCAATATAGATAAATGAAAATTCTATAGTTATATCAAAATTATATTTATTAAAAGATAAAATATTAAAATACAATTGTAAATTATACAAAAGGATATTTTTAAAAACTAGGGCTTTAGATATTAGAGGTTCATCTGATAAAAATCAATAATTTCAAGAGAAAAACAATTGCATAATGATAAACTCCCAGTATAAATTGCAATGGTAAAATTATGAGCTATATTATCTAATAAAAAGAGCAGAAATGGTAATATGTTCACATAATATTTGGTAGTATAAAATTTAGGTTAAAAATGTCAACATCATAGATTTGTTCAGGTGTCATAGTTATACAAACCTTAGGGGACCAAATAAAACCAAGTATTTTCCTCTTATCAATCAAGATGTGATCAAAATTATAGATAAAGACTCCTTTTCCAGACTTCACTATAGGCAAAGCATGATTTTTTATTCACATATATATTCTTGGAGCCTAATAACTCCACTTTGGAATAAAATTAATCCTGAATCATTTAATATGTGGTTGGTTTGCATAATTCTATATTTAAGCAATGAAAAAGGCACAGGAGGATAAATAAACCTGGGTCATACATTTTAGCATAAAAGTATCACAGGGTGCAAGTGGAATGCATAAGAGGAACTCTTTCTATAAACATTGTTGGATATAATTGAGTGGCTTGAATTTAGCTCCAATAATTATGATGTATCCAACATTGCTGGATACATACATACAGGAAAGGAAGATAAGAGGTTTTCAAGCAAAATGAAGAGCATGAAGTAGGCAGTTGTTTAAGAGGTAAGAATGTTGTATAAAATAATGTTAAGATTTTAGTTTAGTTTCTATATAAGCAAAATGTTTCATTCTAGAGACTTATTTCTAAAGTAAGCAATTATTTCCAGTATGCCTATTTTGTATCAGGTATTATGATAATCTCTCGAAGCATAGTTATCATTATTAGTGTCATTATGCCTAAAATCTACTAAAGGTGCATCCTATATGAAGGTACATGCAGTTGGTTCCAAAATCCATATAACATTACTAAATATATGAACATCAAACTCCAATTTACTTATAATTCAGAATATAGTAATAATATTAAAAAGTTCAATAAAATGATAAGTATGTGTGTGAACATGTGTGTATCTCTCATGTGCTTAAGCATTTAATAAATAAAGGATTATATGAACACAGAAATTTGTGTTCAATAAGAAGGTGGTGCTAATGGTAAAAATTCTGCCTGCCAATGTGAGACAAATGTTTGATACATGTGTCAGGAAGATCCCCTGGAGTAGGAAATGGCACTCCACACCAGTATTTTTATCTGGAAAATTCCATGGGCAGGGGAGCCTGGTAGACTACTGTCCATGGGCCTGCAAAGAGTTGGACACAATTGAGCACAAGAAGTTCTTTGAACTACTGTTCTAGTTCAAACAGTTCTTAGAGTAATAAACACAGTGCCTAATTTATGTTCACTTAATGAATGCATGATAAAAGAAACAAGTAAATTGTTGGATACATGAAGAAATCTTTTTCACTACATATATAATAAACACAAAATAGAAGCGGGGACTTCCTTACTCTAAAATGACACAGTTGCTACTACCAGAATAAGCCTGTCACTGACTGTACAAAAAACTTCAGAAAAATATTAAAAAATTAACCGTTCGTGGCATTTGAAAGAATCCAAGAGAGATAAGATTCGAGGAAGCAAGAAGCTTGAGACAATGGAATGCATTACATTGGTGCCTATTTTGGCCACCTTTTTGCTCTCTAGTTTGTTTTCCAATTTTCTGATTGGGGCATAAAAAGATACAGTCTAGAGTTTGTGATGCTCAAGCATGCTTTGAGGGGAAAAACAAAACAATTTCAGGGAAAACAATGCAGGGAGGGTCTAATATAATGGGCAAATTTTCCTTTTGAGTCATTTGCTAACTCTGAGACAGGATAAAATGAACATGCTGAAAAGGGGGGGGGGGAAGCAGATCTTATAACAATACCATGAAACCAATGACTATAAATGAATAGAAGAGTTACAAAGTAATAGGTTCAGAGTCCTGAACTCTATTTCCTAGGAAACTAAACAGACTCATCCTAATTAGGCAAAGCAATAGTGGAAACAAGATGCCTGTCAAAAAATGCTACATATTATAGTAAAAAGAAAAGAAGGAAATGAGAAAAAAATAACATGTAAAAATATAAAATAAATACAAAGATGATAGACTTAAACTCTGCCATATAAATAATTATGTTAAATGCAAATGTAAATTGCCCAATAAAAAGGTAGAGATTCTCAGAATGGATAAACCATAAGACTCAACTGTACACCATTTCTAAGAAATATATCACAGATAAATTCAAAGACATATTAGAGGTAAGAGGATGGGAATCTTTCATGTCTTGCACACAATGAGAATAAAATAACTTTAAGAGAAAAATGTTGGTGGGAAAGATAATGGTGGAATAATTATTTACTTATGTGAAAAAATAAAATTAGATTTACAAGTTTTATACTATAGATCCCCTGAAGAAGGAAAAGGCAACCCACTCCAGTATTCTTGCATGGGAAATCCTATGGGCAGAGTTGCCTTGGGGGCTACAGTCTATGGGATCTCTAAAAGGTCAGACTTAGCTTAGCAACTAAACAAAAACAACAACAACAATATTACATAAATGATAGACTGTGATAAGTTAAATGTGAATACTATAACTTAAAATAACATATCAAAATGAGTGGTTATGCTTAAAAAGACTTCAAAGGAGATAAAATGAAATAGAGTTCTAAAATAATTTTAAAAAGACACAAAGAAATAAAGATCACATGGATCCAATAAAAAACAAGTAGCAAGATGATTTATTTAATCATAAAAAGAAATACACTTATTATAAATAGTCTATTTTTCAGATTGAAGAAAGAAACATGGAGACTCAAATATGTGCTGCTTATCAGAAAGTAACTTCAACTAGAAAGTCACAAATGTGTTAAGAGTAAAAGGATGGAAAACTATATCTCATGATAACACTAGTAAAAAGAAATCTGGAGTGGCTATTTATATTATAAAAGTTTGTTTCAGAATAAAGAATAGCTCCAGACATTTAAAAAATATCATTTCATGATGATAAAGAGTACAACTCATTGAGAGGGCATAACAATCCTACACTGTATGTACCTAACAGCAAAGGTCTTAAATATATGTCACAATACAATAGACTCTTTCCTGTGAAGAGAAATAAACATATCTAAAATTATAGACTATGGAAATTAATAAAATATTCTGAAAATAATTGATAGAACATAAAAGAAAAACTCTTTAAGAATACAGAAAATGAAGCATTACATTATAAGAAAGGAAAATTACAAGTAAATGTTCTTCCTGGATGAATATATAAAAAGTCTAAACAACAAATCCAACAGTATAGAATATTGCATTATGATTCAGTAGAGTTTAGCCAGGAATGTAAGATTAGTTTAACATTCAAAAGTTAGTCACGTGATCTACTATATCAACAAACTAAAAGATAAAAACAATGTAATAATCCAATTAGACTCAGAAAAAGCAAATGGAAGCATCTAACATATATTCAGAATAAAAACTCTAAGGAAAGAAGAAAAATAGGATAACTTTCTCTACCTCATATATACTTCCTCAGAAAAAACTATGGCTAATATTATACTTAAGAGTGAAAAATTAAATGCTCCTCACTAAGCACAGGAAAAATACAAGGATGTCCACTCTCACCACTTATATTCAATGTGTTGTAAGTGTGCTTTAAGCCACACTGAACTGAACTGACTGTAAGTGTGCTAGAGTCAGGCAAGAAAAAAGAACAAAAATATTAATCAATAATATCTTATAAATAACTTTATACACAATATAGATACATTTTTCAAAACTCAATGAGAAAAATAAAAATGTCTGAAAGATTGTTACATACATTTTATCAAAGAAAACAGATTGCAAGTAAGCATAGAAAAATCTTCCTTGATTTTAACACTAAATATTAGCAAACGTTAGTGAAAATGCAGGCTAAATTTAGGAGGTATTATTACACATCTTCTAGGCTACAGTTTCGGAGAGGGCAATGGCACCCCACTCCAGTACTCTTGCCTGGCAAATCCCATGGACGGAGGAGCCTGGTAGGCTGCAGTCCATGGGGTCGCTAGGAGTCAGACACGACTGAGTGTCTTCACTTTCACTTTTCACTTTCATGCATTGGAGAAGGAAATGGCAACCCACTCCAGTATTCTTGCCTGGAGAATCCCAGGGACTTGGGAGCCTGATGGGCTGCCATCTACAGGGTCGCACAGAGTCNTGCAGTCCATGGGGTCGCTAGGAGTCAGACACGACTGAGTGTCTTCACTTTCACTTTTCACTTTCATGCATTGGAGAAGGAAATGGCAACCCACTCCAGTATTCTTGCCTGGAGAATCCCAGGGACTTGGGAGCCTGATGGGCTGCCATCTACAGGGTCGCACAGAGTCAAACACGACTGAAGCGACTTAGTAGCAGTAGCAGCAGCAGGCTACAGTTTAAAAATACTGACCACACTTACTTTGCAAAGATATAGAACAACTGGAATTCTCATACACTGACCTTGGGAATGTAAACTGCAGAATAATTTTATAAATCGGTGTGGAAATTTCTAAAAAAAGTTTTTATTAAATCATCATGTGTACCAGTCATTCCATTCTTTGGTATTTACTCAAGAAAAAAGTATGTGTCCATCAAAAGACTTACTCTCTGACCATTTATAGCAATTTTATTTGCAATAGCCCCAAATTCTAAATAATCCAGATGTCAACCAATAGGTGAATGAACAAAGAAACTGTGGCTTGTCCATACGATGGAATTCTACTCAGCAATAAAAAGTGTTGATATATACAAGAGTTGAGATGCACATGAAAACATTGATAAATAAGATAATTATACTGGTGAAAAAAGCCAGATGAAAAGAAATACAGAGTGTACTATGCCATTTATAAATTTCTAGAGCCCAATCTATAGTAATAGAACACAGATTGGTAGTTATGTGGGGACTGGGGTGAGTTCTGGGAAAGGAAGGGAAGGAGAGAGGGATTATGAAGGGATATGAAGAAGCTTAGAAGGATGATAGAGGCAGATGATAGATGCCAGTTGAATTTTCCAGGTTTAGTCCAGACATTTGATATAATGGAGATAACCATGCTTAGAATACTATAGTGAAATTTTTTACACTAAAATTACATAGAGGCAAGTGCTGGAATGGGATGTTGCAGAGAGTCAAGAAAGAATTGAACGTATGAATCAATTCAAACATAGTTTCATAAAAATAAAGAGGCTATTATGAAATAAACAAAAAGGAAAAAAATGTATAAATATTGCAATAAAAATTGGAAATGCTTTGTTGTCATAGAGTTTTTCTTTCATATTTTCAAACAAATCATTCATAATCATTTTGACAAGTCTTTAATGGTTATGATGAACTTTCAAACATGTTTTTTGAAAACATTTGATGTTATCTATAAATTTCCCTTTTTTTCCATTTGGGTTAGAGTGAAAAGATGAGTCCATAATAACTCTGGTTCAGGTATTTATTTTATATCAATATATTCAATATATTATTAAAGTTTTTTGAGTGATATTACAAAGAAAATTTTGAGAAAAATTACTGTTTCAGTAAATCAATACTAATTTGAAAATTACTGTAAACTTTCTTTTAAGCATTTATATTTATGAATGGGACTTTATTTCCCTTCATTAAAAAATGGGCATGTAATTTTTAAATCTCTAAATAATATTTTAAATAAAGTTCAAAGTTTTTAAAACGTAAAACTCAAATTAGGTATTAAATTTTTGCTATTTATACAATTATCTTTAATCAGACTACCATAGGAATAGGTGAAGCATGAATTATTTTTATTGAGATATCTTTATGGTATTAATATTTTTGACTTGTTTAAAATGGTAGTATTAATTAATGCCATGGTAAACATTGATTCTCATTCATCTAAATGAAAAATCATTTTATCTCTAAATAGTATTAAAAGTAAATTAAAATCATTGAAAAAAATACAAATACTTCGCTTTCCACTTGATCACTACATTTCCATTAAACCTTTGAACTTACTGTAGTGCTAGTGAACATGAATAATGAATATGTCAAGTTACATGATATGTACCCCAACTTTTAAAATCAAATTTGACTTTGTATTTGTTTAAATTGGTTATACTGCATTACAAACTTCCCTTGTTTTGAATAAATGTTATATAGCAAAATATATGGCAAACCCACAGGAAAATACTGATGGTTTATTCTCTAGGCAATTGATTTTACAAAAAAAAAAAAAAAAATACACAAGAATTTAGCGTGCTTAAAACAGTATCTCAAATTTCTCAATAAAGGTTATAAAATTGTAATTTATTTTTGATGTTAAAAATTTTATCTGGTTTCTTCATCACAAATGTAGCTATTTGCTAAATCTGTCTATTGCTTCCAAGATGAAATATTGTACTGTCAATAAATGAGAAAAATATGTTAGACACAAGCAAGATGAGAAGGGAATGGGAATAAAAATGAAAAAAGAATAGTAAAACACCTTAACACATTATAGTATAAACTCTGATAATATTTTTTTCCTTTTTTGTAATGCACATGTCTGCCTCCAGCTTTGATTGCCTGCCTGGGCATATACTTCATAGAGGCATCCTCTTCAAAGACTGCTATCTCAAATAAACACATTGTCAGCCACAGACCTAGATAAAGAGCTGAACTGTTTCTACCTGACTGAAGCTCCTTTGTTTTAGAAATCTCGATTGATTTTTATAACTGACCATCCAGGCCATTTGCTTTTTCTTTTCCTGTGCTCTAAATTCTCACTGTTACATTTCCAGTTCACCAATAAGAATAAGCCTGCAAAACCTTAGCCCTCAACCTCCACTCCAAAAAAGGATAATCTCGGGCCTGCATATGCTCTCTCTTTCTACCTGAGACTCACTGTGTGACTCTAAGTGTGCTGTGTAATTTCTATGTCCTATAAATGATATACCTTTATTTTTTCAAAGTTTCCTAAAGGTTAGAGCTGAAGGGCAGCTTGCACTGATAAGAACCAGCATCAATCACAACATTGCTTATTAGTAGGCAAAGACTAGCACAAAATAATTTTCACAGTTGGTAAGATTGCATGACTGCCCTTGTAATTAACCAAGGGGAATGACCTTTTTATCTGCAACTGGGTTATTAGTGACCTAGCTCATGTGGCTAACACCATCTGAGAAAGGAGCACAGCTTGGTGGGGGTCTGTACTGTGAGCATGCTGTGTTTGTATGAACTGTTTCTGTAGTGTATCAGCAGCAACATCCAATCCAAAATGTCACAGTGGCCATAATAATCCAAAGATCTTCTCAAAGTAGTGTGATCAATGAGACAATGACACCACTAATTAGAAAGGCTTGAACTGATTGTTAATGTGAATAAAGATCCTCCATGCCTCAAGACCAAGGAGAGCTAAAGAAGGTAGATTGAATTGCCAGGACAGCGTTACCACCCAAGGAGAAGTTCTGGGCTAAAGGAATAAGGAAAGGATTCCTGTAGGTGAGGAGAGTGTGAGAGCTCTGCCTGTGAGTACTGAGTCAGAGGGTTATGCCCGGACTCTGTGTCCTAACCCACAAGAGGGAAATAGCCTTGCAACCAGAAATCAACGGCACCACAAGAGGGAAGAGATCTGTGGTCTCGCGTCACTATTTCACTCATTACTGTGGGTCTTCGTCCCCTGACCTGATGGGATACTAGGACTCTAATACATGGTGTGATGTTACTAAAGATTAATGGACAATTATAAACACTCTAGATGCCCCTGGTGGCTCAGTGACTAAAGAATCTGCTTGCAATGTTGGAGACACGGTTTCAATTTGTGGGTCAGGAATATCCCTGGAGAAGGCAATGGCAATCCACTTCAGTATTCATGCCTGGAGCTGGCCGGCTACAGTTCATGGGGTCGCAAGAGTTGGACATGATTTAGTGAGTAAATCACCACCATCATAAATATCCTGAACATCTGGGGTCAATGTGTCCTAAGAACCCTGAGAAGGTATACTGGCCCCTTGATAAATGCAGAACCCCATGGAGGCCTAAGTACTTTCCCCAAAAACCTTGTGCAAACTTTTCCAGTAACATTACATAAGATGATGGTAATAGCCTAAAAACGAGAAGTAGATACTGAGATGAAAAAAATTATACCTAACTGAAAGTCAAATCTTCCTTAAAGATTTTATGCAACTCCTAGGAAGATGTGCTTAATTGTTCAGTCATGTCTGATTCTTTGTGACCCCACGGACTGTAGCCCGTCAGGCTTCTCTGTCCATGGGGATTCTTCAGGCAAGAATCCTAGAGTGGGTTGCCATTCCCTTCTCCGGAGGATCTTCCCAACCTANCAGTGGCCATAATAATCCAAAGATCTTCTCAAAGTAGTGTGATCAATGAGACAATGACACCACTAATTAGAAAGGCTTGAACTGATTGTTAATGTGAATAAAGATCCTCCATGCCTCAAGACCAAGGAGAGCTAAAGAAGGTAGATTGAATTGCCAGGACAGCGTTACCACCCAAGGAGAAGTTCTGGGCTAAAGGAATAAGGAAAGGATTCCTGTAGGTGAGGAGAGTGTGAGAACTCTGCCTGTGAGTACTGAGTCAGAGGGTTATGCCCGGACTCTGTGTCCTAACCCACAAGAGGGAAATAGCCTTGCAACCAGAAATCAACGGCACCACAAGAGGGAAGAGATCTGTGGTCTCGCGTCACTATTTCACTCATTACTGTGGGTCTTCGTCCCCTGACCTGATGGGATACTAGGACTCTAATACGTGGTGTGATGTTACTAAAGATTAATGGACAATTATAAACACTCTAGATGCCCCTGGTGGCTCAGTGACTAAAGAATCTGCTTGCAATGTTGGAGACACGGTTTCAATTTGTGGGTCAGGAATATCCCTGGAGAAGGCAATGGCAATCCACTTCAGTATTCATGCCTGGAGCTGGCCGGCTACAGTTCATGGGGTCGCAAGAGTTGGACATGATTTAGTGAGTAAATCACCACCATCATAAATATCCTGAACATCTGGGGTCAATGTGTCCTAAGAACCCTGAGAAGGTATACTGGCCCCTTGATAAATGCAGAACCCCATGGAGGCCTAAGTACTTTCCCCAAAAACCTTGTGCAAACTTTTCCAGTAACATTACATAAGATGATGGTAATAGCCTAAAAACGAGAAGTAGATACTGAGATGAAAAAAATTATACCTAACTGAAAGTCAAATCTTCCTTAAAGATTTTATGCAACTCCTAGGAAGATGTGCTTAATTGTTCAGTCATGTCTGATTCTTTGTGACCCCACGGACTGTAGCCCGTCAGGCTCCTCTGTCCATGGGGATTCTTCAGGCAAGAATCCTAGAGTGGGTTGCCATTCCCTTCTCCGGAGGATCTTCCCAACCTAAAGATGAAACCCAGGTCTACCTCCATTGCAAGTGGATTCTTTACCATCTGAGCCAGCAGGGAAGCCCTAGGAAGGAGAGAGAGGGATTCATTGATTACTGAAGGTTTTTTAGTTTGTTTGGAATGGGCTCTGAAGTGTTACTCAAGATTGCCATATGTGTCAAATGACTGGTATCTCTAAAAACCCTAAAATTCATAACTTTCTTAAAGATCCATCCAGGCTCTACACTCATTTCCTTCAAGATATCACAGACCCTGAACCCCCTTAACTTTCCCCTGAGTGGGGAAAAACTAGAAGCACTTATATAATAAGGCCAAGTTTATTGAGATAGGACTTATTTTTGCAAACAAATTTACCTTGCTTTGATTATCTCTGCTAGAAATGAGGTGAGTTAGGGAGAGAAAAAATTTCGGTGGAAAAGTACAGTACTCTCTAGTGGATATCAGACTGTAGACCTATTCATTGCCTTGAGGGTTTTATGTCTGTTAATGGTTTGGAGGCTGAATTCTTCTCATTCTCTCTATGTAGCCAGATATTGGCTACAGCTCTCCAAACTAACGTTTCAAACTTTTTCCTACTCTTCAGGCTTGAAATCACTGAGAACTAAAACTGCCCTTCTCACAAAATCACAAAGGCTAAAGTAGAAAAATGTCATTCAACTTCAAAGAAATTATGACAACTACTTATATATAGACGATCTTCATGCCTGTTGCTGTGTGGACCACTGCCAGAGATATTTAAATTGAAAACCAGAAAAACCTGTGATTGTCATGGCTCTCCCTCACTCCATCTGAAGATGCCTCAAGCCCAACATCTAGAAATATTCTTGACTTGATGCCTTCAGAACTCAGAAACTGGGATTATAATCTGACCTAATGATTAACTTTTTTTTTCCTTTTGTTCCCTTAAAAGTGCTTCATATGGAATACCAGATGAAAGTAACTGCAAAGAACTGCCAAATAAGTCTAACTAGCGAATTCCACCAGTTTCACTGTCTCCTGAAATGAGACAAAACCCTTAAGCTGGACTGAACTATTCTGAGTTTCTGGCTTTAAAAAATATGGGGCAATCTACCAATTTAGGACAAGTTCAAAACCTACTTATACCAGATGACTTAAGACATTAAAACATTTCTTCACTTTACCCAAATATTTGAACAGATTCCCAGGTCCCCTCAAGATCACTCACCTATTTTCCTTAGTTTGAAACAATAGCTATGGATAAGATTTTAAACCATTGCTGTGTAAATATTAGAATTGTTATTATAATTATATTTAGATGTGAAATTTCTGGGATATACTTCCCTGGTGGCTCAGATGGTAAACCCTCTGCCTACAATGTGGGAGATGTGGGTTCAATCCCTGGGTTGGGAAGATTCCCTGAAGAAGGAAATGGCAACTTACTCCACTACTCTTGCCTGGAAAATCCCATGGACTGAGGAGCCTGGTAGGCTACAGTCCGCAGGGTGCCAAAGAGTCAGACATGACTGAGTGAAGTCACTTTCACTTTCACCCATATCAGCTTCCCAGGCCACTAATCTCCTTGACTCTGTTGCCTCAGCATCACAGGCTAGATTGTATTGTAAATTCTGACAGTTGAGGTTTTATTTTTTTCTTTCTGTAATGCAAATTCTTGACTTAAACTTTGATTTCTGAGACATTCACTTCAAAAAGGCAATCATTTAAAAAACTACTCTCTTAAATAAATATATAGGCAGCCACAGGACTAGGTTAAAAACCAGACTGTCTCCCCCAACCAAGGCTCCTTTGTTTTAGGGATCTTGGTTGGGTTTAATAACTGACCATTTGAACTGCTTGCCTTTTTCCTCTCTTTTAATGCTTTAAACTCTTGCTCTTATGCTTTTAATTTATCAATAAAGAGTGAGCCCATGAAATTTTAGGCCCCCACCCTTCACTCTAGCAAAAGCAGAACCTGAGGCCTCCATGCCTTTTCTCTTTCTCTTCCTCCCTCTTTCTTTCTCTCTCTGAAACCCAGCTACCTACTGCATGAGATGTGCTGTGTAATTTTTAGATTCTGTAAGTAATAAGCCTTTTTTTAAATGAACTAATTGTATTGCTGAAGGGCATCTTATAATCACATTAAGAACCACAAGGGCCAGTCCAACCACAGCACTGCTTATTGGTAGGCTGAGATGGGCACAAAACATGGATAAAATTGCACAGAACTTTGAAAACGAGTTTTGTATTTCATAAATCTATTCTCCACTGGTATGATATTCAGTAGAGAATACAAAGTATTACCGCTAATACACACTTAGTATTACCTGTCTTAGCAGAGGCTTTTTCCGTTAATACTGATGTCTTGGAAAAGCAATTTGCTTTGTGGAATAAAAAGGAATAAGCATGACCCAGACAGAGAAATCCAATTTTATTCTCAGACAGGCACAAAGCTGAATGCCTTNACCTGTCTTAGCAGAGGCTTTTTCCGTTAATACTGATGTCTTGGAAAAGCAATTTGCTTTGTGGAATAAAAAGGAATAAGCATGACCCAGACAGAGAAATCCAATTTTATTCTCAGACAGGCACAAAGCTGAATGCCTTCCATTTTAATGACTGACAACTTCTATTTCTTTATACAAGCATCATGTAAGAAATGAAAACAACTGCCAACAGAAGCACAATCCAGCCTATAAACACTGGTAGCATCTTCTATGTGGACGGTTCTCTGCATAAGCACATACTGGATTCAAGCCCAGAGAAAAATACTGCAATTTCATGAGTTCTATACAGTATTTCCACANTTCTCCTGATGATAACACATACCAGGTACTAAAATGACAACTGTGTGTGTGCTTCATTCTCTCCCATGGCTCAGACAGTAAAGAATCTGCCTGCAATGCAGGTGACCTGGGGTCTATCCCTGGGTAGAGAAGATTCCCTGGAGAAGGGTTAGCAACCCACACCAGTATTCTTGCCTGGAGAATCCCCATGGACAAAGGATCCTGGCAGGTTACAGTGCATGCAGTCATAGAGTTGGACACGACTGAGCGACTTTCACATACGGATAAGTTACTTCACTTACTATTAGTTAATTGTAATTATTATAATGATGAATTATTTCTTTGGAAATTCACCAAGGACTATATAGTGAATCCATTCTTCATAATGTGGGTTATTCAGGGCTGCAACACAATAAATTGGGCAGATGAATTCAAAAATTATTTTTTAGCTGCTATTATATGGAGAACATTTTATTAGATACATAGAATACAAAGATATAAGCAAAATTTGATGTTAGTCACAATTTCAAGTAGCATTTTAAGGCAGCACAATTAAGTGCTCTGTTGAAGAATTATTAATATGTAAAAACCTTTAAAAAAGACAAAGGGGAGAGATATCCAGCTTGGCTATCTGAAGAGGGAATTTGTAAACTGAAAAAAACTTGGAGCAAAATATAAGGCAGGAGATCACTACAGAGATATAGACATAAATAGATACAAAGATATATCTATATACATAGATATAAATAGTATCACATTATGTATCTGTCACCTATTTCCTTTTCTTTGGAATGCTACCTGGTGTGATGCACAAAGGATTGAGCTTATCAGGTATGATAATAGTGCAAGTTTCAAATCTCAGTTCATATAGGATATATTTGGCATCTTCTAAATGGCAAAAAAGGGAGAAAAAAAGGATAATCTTGAAATAACATTTACTATTTTGTAGAAAATTATTTATTTAATTTGGAATTGAGATAATAGATATCATCCTCCTTTTACTTAGTAATTTGAGTATGATATTTATTAAAATTGTATAATTATACTTGATTATATATATATATATATATATATTATAAAATAGTAATTACACAAGAGTTCCTCAATCTGCTCAAGAGATTTGTTCTCTAGACAATAGGGTTTCATTCAATTAGTCATCATTATTCTGGGAACAACATTGGCGTTGGATGTCAGAGGTTGTCTTGTATCCAATACTTATTACTACATTTTGCAGAGGAAAAGAAAGTAATAATAATAAATCTGAGGGAAAAAATAAACTGTAGATGAGTGTACTTGGGGATTTTGATTTGACAAAACATCCTAAAATTATTTTAAGTGTCTTGGTTTAGGCAAAATATTTTGTTAAAGAACATTTCTCATTGCTTTATCTCGTTAAATAAAATGAGAAACATGTGGTCATAATTACTCACATATATCTTAGCAAAACATTAGTATAAAAAGTTCATGAATTCAGTGTAGATTTATGAGTTACATCCTTTTACTAAGGTTTTTGTAACATTTTAACTGGGAATTGGGATTTAAAGAATGAGAGCTTTAAGCTATTTAAAGTCTATTGAAGTTCAACAAGATGGGGAATGACATGCTCATCAAATAATATATCAGTTGATTTTCCTATGTACAATAATTTTGAAGATGATTCATGAGCCAGTATGGAAAAATGTAAAAAAAGGAAACTGTAGTCACAAAGCAGGAATTGAAATCCAAACTCTGTTTTTTAATTCTCTAAGCCTCATTTTCTCATCAACATAATAGAGATATTGATTTGTGCTTCAAATAATTGTCCTCAACATTATTAATAAATTACGTTAAAGTAATACATGATGTCTTGTACAGGGAAAGCACATAGAAGTTCTCTGAATTAAATGGTATGCCATGGAGTTTTGTAGATTAAAATTCAAAATTGTTGTTGTTCAATCACTAGTTTGTGCTAGACTCTTTGAGACCATGGACTGCAGCATGCCAGGTTCCCTGTCCACTAACTCCCAGAGTTTGCTCAAATTCATGTTCATTGACTCAGTGGTGCCATCCAACCATCTCATCCTCTGTTACCCCCTTCTAATCCTGCCCTCCATCTTTCCCAACATCAGCAACTTTTCCAGTGAGTTGGCTCTTCTCATCAGGTGGCCAAAGTATTGGAGCTTCAGCTTCAGCATCAGTCCTTCCAGTTTGTTGAGATCCACACAGTCAAAGGGTTTAGCTTTCTCAATGAAGCAGAAGTAAATGTTTTTCTGGAAATCTCTTGCTTTTTTGATGATACAACAGATGTTGGCAATTTAATCTCTGATTCCTCTGCCTTTTCTAAATCCAGTTTGTACATCTTGAAGTTTTCAGTTTTTGTATTGTTGAAACCTAGCTTGAAGGACATTGAGCATAATCTCTAGCATGTGAAATGAGTGCATTTGTATGGAAATTTGAACATTCTTTGTCATTGCCTTTCTTTGGGATTGGAATGAAAACTGACCTTTTCCAGTCCACTGCCGTGTTTCCAAATTTGCTGGCATATTGAGTGCAGCACTTTAATAGCATCATTTTTTAGGACTGGAAATAGCTCAGATGAAATTCCATCACCTCCATTAGCTTTGTTCTTAGTGATGCTTCCTAAGGCCCACTTGACTTCACACTCCAGGATGTCTGGCTCTAGGTAAGTGACAACACCATTGTGGTTATCCACATCAAGTGACCTGTTTTGTACAGTACTTCTATGTATTCTTGCCATCTCTTCTTCTCTTAGGTTCTTACCATTTCTATCCTTTATTGGCCCATCTTGGCATGACATCTTCCCTTAGTATATCCAATTTTCTTGAAGAGATTTCTAGTCTTTTACATTCTATTGTTTTCTTCTATTTCTTTGCATTGTTCTCTTAAGTAGACTACTTAAGAGATTAGCACACTTCTCTCTCTGCACTATTTCCTTGGAACTCTGCATTCAGCTGAGTATATCTTTCCATTTCTCCTTTGCCTTCCACTTCTTTTCCTTTCTCAGCTGTTTGTAAGGCCTCCTCAGACAACAATTTTGACTTCATGCATTTCTTTTTCTTGGGGATGGTTTTGGTCACTGTCTCCTGCATAATGTTACAAATCTCCATCCATAGTTCTTCAGGCATTCTATCTATCAGATTTAAATCCTTGTACCTATTTGTCACTTCCACTGTATAATCATAAGGGATTTGCTTTACATAATATCTGAATGGCCTAGTGGTTTTCCCTACTTTATTCAATTTAAGTCTGAATTTTTCAATTAGGAGTTCATGATCTGAGCCACAGTCAGTTCCCAGTCTTGTTTTTGCTGACTGTATCCCCATCTTCGGCTACAAAGAATATAACCAATCTGATTTCAGTATTCACCATCTGGTGATGTCCATGTGTCAATTCGTCTCTTGTGATGTTGGAAGATGGTGTTTGCTATGACTAGTGTGTTTTCTTGGCAAAACTCTGTTAGCCTTTGCCCTGCTTCATTTTGTTCTCCAAGGCCAATATGTCTATTACTCCAGGTATCTCTTGATTCTCCTTTTGCATTTCAATCCCCTATGATGAAAAGGACATTTTTTTTTTAAATTTTTTTTAGTGTTAGTTCTAGAGAATCTTTTTGTTTTTCATACAAATGTTCACCTTTAGCTTCTTTGGCATTAGTGGTTGGAGCATAGACTTGGATTACTGGGATGTTGAATGGTTTACCTTGAAAATGAACCGAGAATATTCTGTCACTTATGAGACTGCACCCAAGTTGTTAACTATGAGGGCTACTCTGTTTCTTCCAAGGGATTCTTCCCCACAGAAGTATTTAATGGTTATTTGAATTAAATTCACCCATCCCCATCCATTTTAGTTCACTGACTCCTAAACGGTCAATGTTCATTCTTGCCATCTCCTTTTTGACTACATCAAATTTACCTTGATTCTTGGCTCTAACATTACAGATTCCTATGAAATATATTTCTTTACTGTATCAGTCTTTACTTTTACCGCCATACACATCCACAACTGGGCTTCGTTTCTGCTAAGGCTCAGCATCTTCATTCTTTGTTGCGCTATTTCTCTGTTCTTCCCCATTAGCATATTGGATACCTACTGACCTGTAGGGCTCATCTTTCAGTGTCATATCGTTTTGCTTTTTTCATACTGTTCACGAGATTCTCATGGCAAGAGTACTGAATTGGTTTGTCATTCCCTTCTCCAGCAGACCATGTTTTGTCAGACCTTTCCACCGTGACCCATCTGTACTGTATGGCCCTACATACAGTGTTTTCATTAATTCTACTATGTAACTACTTACCCACCTACCTATGATGTCTCGTAGTAAGATTTTCAATGTTTTTTTCCATTAATAGGTCTATATCTTCCTGAAAGGGATAAGCATCCATAGCCAACTAAATTGTTGTGTATTAATGGACTGGTTGAGTAGTTGCTCAGTGGTCACCTCTTCCTTTCTTTTAAATACATTTGCACCAAAGTTTTATACTGAGCAGAACACGATGTACTGGTTATCAGTACCAGAGTAGGACTCAAACTACATGGAAAACAACAAAGATTATCACAATACCAGCCACCAGGAAGGAGTTAAAGTCTCTTGCATCTTTGGTATCAAAAAACCAGCAAGAAAAAGAAAAAAAAGTCACCAAAGAAACCTCAAGACAGTGAGTACTGGTGGAACAATACTTTTAATCACACACAGAAGAGAGAGAGTAAGATCAACTTCAATGGCTGTGTAAATCTCTCATGACTAGCAGGTGTCCCTGGCAGCAGTCACAGAGCATCTGGCCTATGTGCACCACTCCCCAGGTCCCAGCAGAAGGACTTTGACCCTTCCTCTGTGAAGTTTGGAACACTAAAACCTGGGATATGACTGAAGTCCACTGACATACACGCTTCAACAGAGCAAAGGAACACTATTGAGCATGAAACCAGAAAAGATATTTCTTGAACAAGTTGACAAGCCCCACTGTATAGGCTGTTCATTGCTTCGTAAGGAAATGTCCCATGCCCAGAGTCCATTGTTAATGAATGGGTTGAATGAAGGTCAATAGACTGTACACAGGAGAGTGTCATTCCCAATATTTTAAATTACATTTCAGCCAATAAAACCATGCAACAACACATTAATAAGAAATTAAAAAAAAAACAGGTTTATTACCAAGAGGAGCAAAAAAATATATATTTTATATGATAAATTGGGAGAATTCAGATGTCTGTTTATATCTCTTTAAATATATATTTTTAATCATGTAAAAAAGCTTAACAATTTAGCATACATAAAATTCAAACTCTGATTTAGAAGAGAAGTGAATCAATTTTCAGAAACATGTTGCCTTGCTAAAGGATCTTAACAGAACAAATTTTAGCATCTTCTTTTACATCTTTTTCATGTATGTAATCCCCATCAATATCACTGAACTCCCCTTGATTTAAATATGGACCATTTAATTGAAAGTTCTGCATGCCCACCTCCTAGTAACATAAAGTGAAGAAAAAATAATTAGTTTCAGTGGGAGTTACACGAATGTACAGAAGGAAGACTGGAGCCAAAGTTACGTTTCACATGTTTTTC
>SJYA01000721.1:0-50515 GCA_006410615.1 Neotragus moschatus | reverse complement strand
CAACTCAACCTGTAACAATCCACTTTTGCCCACCCCCCAATAATGCATTGTCTTCCCATGTACAAAATACATATGAATTTCTCTCAGTGCTAAGCATTCCAATATCAACTCTAAGTGCAAACTTTAATCTAAATATCATGAATCTAAAGTCCCAAGTTTCATAATCAAAATCACTTAAGTGAATTATGGGTGATACTCAGGGTATGATTAATCCTGGAGCAAAATTCCCCTCTATCTGTGAACCTCTGACTAGACAAGTAGTCAATTTCCAAAATACAATGGTGGAAACATATAGCACAGATATCCACACTGCAAAAGGAAGAAACTTTTGGGAGGAATAAAGAGATTACAGATGTGAACAGGTCCAAAATCCAGCAATGCAAATTACACTAGATCTCAAGACCTGTGGTGCCATACCTGTCCTCTGGGCCCACGGGGGCAACCCTGCCCCTCAGCACTCTCCCAGGCCTGTGCCTCCTGTCCTGAGGTGGCAGTAGTAGCCCTGCCTGCCTCTGCATTCTGATCTTCCCTCTTGTTGTCCTTCCCTCATTCTTCCTCACCTTGCTCCCTTTCAGATCATGAAGGCAGTTTTTCTATTAATAAATGATTTTCAAAACCCTTGGTCTTCCATGCAATACTCAGGATCCAAGCCATCAAACAAGAACTGTCCTCCTCAAATATTTCCTGGATAATCTCATCTTTTTTCCTGACTTATGCAGAGATGGTTGATTAAATTCATAAATTACCTCCCTAACCTCTTCAGTGACTGTCCAGCCCTCCCTTGGTTGTACTCAAATAGGTTGTGAATTTTTAAATCATCAAGTGCTGGTTACTTTTTTCCTTAAAACTTCATTTTTCAATTTATCTTTCCTCTTGAATTTTACCAAAAATAGCAAAGAGAGATATATACACTTTCAGAAACACTTTCCTTGGATATTTCCTCAGGTAAATATTCAAGTTGATCACTTACAAATTCCACTTGCCACAAAAACTACATATACAATTCAACCAAGACCTGTCACTTTATGATAAGAATTACCTCTCCTTCAATTTCCAAAAACATATTCTTAAATTCTATTCGAGACTGTACCTGAAACATCTTTAACATTCACATTTCTGGTACCATTCTGTTCATGATGATACATGTGTTCTATAGGACAACAGAAACTTTCTCTGCAGCTCTTCTCACTTTTTTTCAGAGCCCTTACCTGAAGTGCCTTTAAAGTCATATCTGTCATATTTGAGGCCATCTATATTTTCCTATAGTGTACCTCAAAATTCTCCTATGCTTTACCCATTATCCAATTCTAAAGCTACTTTCATAGTTTACATAGTTATAACAGTAGCAGCCCACTTTCCAGTACTAAAATTTGTATTAGTTTCTTAGGGCTTCCATAACAAATGACCATAACTGGATGGCTTAAAAGAGAACTTTATTCTCTCACAATTCTGGAGGTTAGAATTTCAGAATCAGGGTGTCAACAAGACCATAAGTCCTCTGAAATTCTGAATAGAACTCTACCTTGCCTTTTCACAGCTTCTTGTGGTGACCTTCACTCTTTGGCATTCTTTTGCTCACAGCTGCATCCTTATATGATATCTCTGTCTCTGTGTTCAAATCTCCTTATTCTTATAAGGACACTAGTCATACTGGATAAAGAGTCTATCCTATTCCAGTATGATTTCACTTTAACTTAACTAAGTCCATCTGTAACAATCTTATTTCCAAATTTAATCACGTATAAGTTAGGAGTTCAGTCTATTTTTTGGGGAGACACAATTTAACTCATAACAAATATGTATATTTGTAAAGCAAGGCTACAAAAATAACTTGGAAGAAAATATAGAAATGCTTTTGAGCACTGTAGTGCATTAAGATCTTTTAAAAGACCAAAATTCAAAAATAATAAATTNTTTAATCACGTATAAGTTAGGAGTTCAGTCTATTTTTTGGGGAGACACAATTTAACTCATAACAAATATGTATATTTGTAAAGCAAGGCTACAAAAATAACTTGGAAGAAAATATAGAAATGCTTTTGAGCACTGTAGTGCATTAAGATCTTTTAAAAGACCAAAATTCAAAAATAATAAATTTGACTACACTGCAATTATATACTTCTGTGGAAATGACTAATTAGCCATGTGACAGTGAAATCTTCACACTTAGGAAAATATTTAGAACTCATATTGCCAAGAAAGGAGTAGAAATTTGCTTATATAAAAATATAAAATATTCCTACATATTGATAAAAATTAATTTTTAAAATGTACAACTATGAGGAGTGAATTCATAGTAGGTGCTGAAAATCAGTAGAACTCTGGAAATTCATTTTTAATAGGTCCTAATTAACCACTCATTAGACCGGCAAAAAAGAAAGCAAAGTAAAATTTAACACAATATATTGTTGGTATGGATGTGAGAGACAGGAAGTTATCAGTACAGCTAAGAGGAGTATAAATGATTACATCACCTTGAAACAATTTAAGAGTACCTTAGAAACTTTTCTTATAACTATCTCATCATTTGATTTACTACATCAGTTAGCTGTTACCATCATATCATGATGATAAGCCACTGTTTAAAAACCACTATGTAATAAACCACTCGAAAACTCATTGATTCAAAGCCACAGTGTTTTTATTCTCTTGGGTCTGTGGGTCAGCTAAGACATGCTTTTTAAAGGTGTTAGTAGAGCACAAGCGAATAGTTAGTATATGCATAGTGATACTTAAGGTTTTGGCTTAGAATCAATACATTATCATTTCCATCCACATGCTATTGACCAAAGCCAATCCCAAAGTCAAAGGGAAAAGTGCTCTTTGACTTGTTATGGAGGAGACAAACATATATCAAGGGGCATGGAAACAGGGACGAGTGAAGAATGTTAGCCAATAATTCTATTAAATGCGCTTTCTTGGTCACATATATTCAGAAGCTTATTACATCTAAANACTTAAGGTTTTGGCTTAGAATCAATACATTATCATTTCCATCCACATGCTATTGACCAAAGCCAATCCCAAAGTCAAAGGGAAAAGTGCTCTTTGACTTGTTATGGAGGAGACAAACATATATCAAGGGGCATGGAAACAGGGACGAGTGAAGAATGTTAGCCAATAATTCTATTAAATGCGCTTTCTTGGTCACATATATTCAGAAGCTTATTACATCTAAAACATGTCCACACTTATCCCAATACCCTAATCTAATCACAGCATGAAGCCTGAAACCTAAAATCTTGGGATCTATATCAATATCAACTTTGGACTACTTCTTCATGATCCAAAGATTTATGAATAAGAAAGAAAACATCCCCTCAACATATAATGGTCAAACAAGAAAAGGATATTGTCAATAGAAAATGTGTATTTAGATAATTTGAGACACATAAGACTCACTCCTTCATTTCCTCATAACCATTCTGAAATCCACCTGGCTAAATGATGCCAGATCTTTGTAACTGTGGGGTAAGATATACATTTTACTAGGCACTGATTCTGCTCCCCATGACTGCTTTGCCATTCTAACATTCTCCTTGTATTTGTCCTAGGACATCCTTACTTTTCCATCATTGTCTTTGACCATTTCTAGAGAGATTTGTAAAACATTTTTTTTTTTTGAGATGAAAAAATTTTCCTATCCTTCTTTATACTTATTCATAGCTGTAGAAAGTTGAGGACCAAGAGAACTTTTCTCATCTTGAACTATCTCAGTTAAGGCTTGCTGTAACTTAACAAAATGTATTTCTCTTAAAAACTTCAAGGATTTTCTGTATATTTGGTTCCAGTCAAATATCTTTGCCATATTCTATCCCATAATTCTTTTGGAGACATCAATTTCCTTATATACATAATTAGAAGTCTTTAAGTACGTATTTCTTCAGCAAAACCATGAAGTTATCTCCGTCATAAGTTCTTTCACCCAAATGAAAAGATCTCCTAGTTTTCAGGTATCTTATAAAAGTGACCCCCCTTGATTTTTTTTCTTTGACCTCAGGTTGTATCTTAATTTGAGAATCTTTTATTGACAGGAGAGTTGGGGAACAAGATATTACTTTTTTTTTATCCAAAGTTTTGGACTCTCTATATTACATCTAAATTCTGCCTGAAATGTCTCCAGTTGATTCTGAGTTTGTCCATTTCTTTGGTAGCTTATATGAAGCAACAATCTCAACATTTTGCCTAGAAGCTATCTTGGCACAAGCTCATTGAATACACTTTCTTTTATTAAATAAACCTATGATAGTTTTGCCAAATGTTTCACCACCACCTAACATTGATTATAATAATAAATTGAAGATAATATAAAAATAGACACACTTAAAAATATTTGATAAAATGTCATATCCATTCCTGAATAAAATAATTAACAGAATAGCATAAAAGGAAACACAAACACATACACACTTTATATGTTGCTTTACATTGAATCTATCTTGCAGCAACAAAAATTATGGTACCATTCTGCAGTATTCTTTCAAATTGTGCTATCATCAAAAATGTCAATGCCAGAAAATAGATTTTTAAAAAATATTAAGCTAGACAATATTGTGAGATTTGATCTATAGAAATATTCCCAAGTTTTAAAGATGTAAAAAAGAATATACTTGAACAATTTTAAGCAACTCTATTTGGACATATACAAAGAAATATGAAATGTTGGTATGCAGTTTAAAAATGCTGTGTCTTACATTTGTATTTTCTTTGTGTGTGAATTTGGCAAAAATCTAATTGTAAACTTTAGTAATAATTCTATGGAATCTAAGGGAATATAAATGTCATACACAAATTTTTAAGAGTTAGGCTCTGAAACAAATGTGTTTTGTATGGTGTACTGCACAGAGCACTTGTAAATAGCTAAATGTCACTAGGCATTGCCAATAGAAGAATTTCTCTTTCATAAACATTGAAAGAAGCAACACCTTCAAAACAAAGAATTTATTTATATGTGATTTCATGAGCAGTTCAACCAAATTAAAATGCATACATTACATATAAATTTAGGTCATACTGTGAAATTAGTTTACTTAAAACTTTTTTGGAACATTTGCTAAACATAGTAACTAATAATTCAAAACAATTACTGAAAGTTCTAGGTACATGGATAAGAATAAAAGTTAAAACATTTTCAGAAAATCAAATTGTCTATTTTTTTATCGTGGTTATTATCTTTTTAACCTCTTTTTCTGGGCATATCTTTTATTATACTGAATAAAATTATAGTGTACTTTGAAAAAGAATACAATAAAAATTTATAAACTTTCACATCATTTGCACTTTTTTGCATACTTGCTATGTTTACCTTGCTTAATAGCAGAGGAGCCACCATCTCCTAGTCTCAGCTAACTTCCTGTTAAGCTTTGCCATTAGAGGGTTCTAGAAGGCAGTTAGAAGACAGGAAAAAGAAAAAAAAAATCTTAATTCCAAATGCATTTGCTTGTGGTTTCTGTCAGCAAAGCCACACAACGGCCCTTCAGATGGAGGTGGCAGTTGTTTCCAGTTTTCAGCTTTTGTCTGTTTTTGCAGCATTCGCAGGAATGAGACCCATCATTCTCTTCTTCCAAACTCAATGATATGAAAACAACCCAATTAGAAAAGTAAAGAAAAAATCTGAACAGACATCTCACTGACGTAGAGATGCAGACTGTAAATATGCAAATGAAAAATGTGTTCAATATCATATATCATTAGAGAATTACAAATTAAAACAACAATGAGAAACTTGTGTGTACCTATTCAGTTCAGTTCAGTTGCTCAGTTGTGTCTGACTCTTTGCTACTGCACGGNAGACATCTCACTGACGTAGAGATGCAGACTGTAAATATGCAAATGAAAAATGTGTTCAATATCATATATCATTAGAGAATTACAAATTAAAACAACAATGAGAAACTTGTGTGTACCTATTCAGTTCAGTTCAGTTGCTCAGTTGTGTCTGACTCTTTGCTACTGCACGGATTGCAGCACGCCAGGCCTCCCTGTCCATCACCAACTCCCGGAGTTTACTCAAACTCATGTCCATTGAGCCGGTGATGCCATCCAACCATCTAATCCTTTGTCGTCCCCTTCTCCTCCCACCTTCAATCTTCCCCAACATATCAGGGTCTTTTCAAATGAGTCAGCTCTTCGTATCAGGTGGTCAAAGTATTGGAGTTTCGGCTTCAACATCAGTCCTTCCAATGAAAATTCAGGACTGATTTCCTTTAGGAGTGACTGGTTGGATCTCCTTGCAGTCCAAGGGACTCTCAAGGGTCTTCTCCAACACCACAGTTCAAAAGCATCAATTCTTTGGCACTCAGCTTTCTTTATTTATTAGAAAGAGTAAAAATCCAAAACATTAATGACAGCATGTTCCAAAGATGTGGAGCAATGGGAACTTTTGGTCCTTGCTGGTGGAAATGCAAATAATATAACCACTTTGGAAGACATTTTAGGAGATTCTTAGAAAGCCAAACATTGGCTTAGCGTATGATCCAGCAATTATACTCCAATATATTTATACAAATGAATTGAAAACTTATGTCTACACAAAAAGCTGTATGGGGATGTTTACAGTAGCTTTATTAATAATTGCCTCAAATTGAAAGAAACCAAGATATCCTTGAATAGGCAAGCATATAAACAAATTCTTCTACATTCCTATCAAGGCCACAAAAAGACAGGAAATATCTAAATGCGTATGACTTAATGAAAAGAAGCAGTTTAAAAAGACCATCTACTGAAGGATTCTAACTATATGACCATTCTGAAAATATAAAAATTTTAGAGATTACTGGAAATATCAGCAGCTACAAGAGATTTTGGAGTAAAGATGATGAGATGAATGAATTGAACTTGCTTATTTAACACTTTATTTTCACTCGTTTAGATAATATACCTTTTCAACTGATTGCATCATGTCTTCAAATGTCTGCTTTGGGGTTTCCCAGGTAGCTCAGTGGTAGAGAATTCACCTGCCATGCAGGAGACATACTGACTTCAATATTCTTGCCTGGAAAAATCTCATGTACAGAGGAATCTGGCAGGATACAGTCCATTGGGCTTCAAAGAGTCAGACATGACTGAGCACACAAGCATCCAATGTCTGCTTTATGTTTTATTCAAATCAATATTGTACAGGATGGGCAATAATCTGAACACAGTTTTGAAGGGGTAGCTTTTAACTGGCTCTTCTCTTGATTTGTCTTATTCCATGACAGAAAAAGCTACTTGCTTTCTTTATTAATTAAAAAAAAAANCCAGTCCTAAAAGATGATGCTGTGAAAGTGCTGTGCTCAATATATTTGGAAAACTCAACAGTGGCCACAGGACTGTAAAAGATCATCTTTCATTCCAAGCCCAAAGAAAAGCAATGCCAGAGAATGTTCCAACTACCTCACAACTGTACTCATTTCACATGCTAGCAAAGTAATGCTCACAAGTCTCCAAGCTAGGCTACAACAGTCCATGAACCGAGAACTTCCAGATGTTCAGGCTAGATCTGGAAAAAGCAGAGGAACCAGAGATCAAATTGCCAACATCTGTTGGATCATAGAAAAACCTAGAGAGTTCCAGGAAATATTTATTTCTGCTTTATATACTACCCTGACACCTTTTACTATGTGGATCACAACAAACTGGAAAATTCTTAAAGAGATGGGAATACCAGGCCACCTTACCTGGCCTCCTGAGAAATCTGTATGGAAGTCAAGAATCAACAGTAAGAACAAGAGATGGAACAACAGACTGGTTTTAAATTGGGAAAGGAGTACATCAAGACTGTATACTATCACCCTGCTTATTTAACTTACATGCAGAGTGCATCATGAGAAATGTTGGGCTAAATAAAGCACAAGCTGGAATCAAGATTGCTGGGAGAAATAACAGTAACATCAGATATGAAAATGACACTAATTTATGGAAGAAAATGAAGAAGAACTAAAGAGCCTCTTGATGAAGGTGAAAGAGGAGAATGAAAAAGCTGGCCTAAAATTCAACGTTCAGAAAATGAAGATCATGGCATCTGGTCCCAAAACTTCATGGAAAATAAATGGTGGAACAATGGAAACAGTGACAGTCTTTATTTTCTTGAGCTCCAAAATCACTGCAGATTGGACTGCAGTCAAGAAATTAAAAGACGCTTGTTCCTTAGAAGAAAAGCTGTGACCAACCCTGATAGCATATTAAAAAGCAGAGACATGAATCAGTCATAGGTATGGTTGTCTAGGTTGGTCATAGATTTTCTTCCAAGGAGCGAGCATCTTTTAATTTCTTGACTGCAGTCACCATCTGCAGTGACTTTGGAGCCCAAGAAAATAAAGTCTGTCACATGTATACATGTTGAGGTTTGACAGAAAACAGCAAAATTCTGTAAAGCAATTATCCTTCAATAAGAAAATAAATTCTGTCACATATATACATGTTGAGGTTTGACAGAAAACAGTAAAATTCTGTAAAGCAATTATCCTTCAATAAGAAAATAAATTAAAAAAATAAGGCAGAGACATTACTTTGCCTGCAAAGGTCCATCTAGTCAAAGCTATGGTTTTTCCAGTAGCTATGTGTGGATGTGAGAGTTGGACCATAAAGAAAACTGAGTGCCAAAGAATTGATTTGACCCATGGTGTTAGAGAAGACTCTTAAGAGTGCCTTGGATGCAAGGAGATCCAACCTCTCAATCCTAAAGGAAATCAATCCTGAATATCATTGGAAGGACTGATGCTGAAGGTGAAGTTCCAATACTTTGGCCACCTAATACAAAAAGCCAACTCATTAGAAAAGACTCTGATGCTGGGAAAGATTGAGGTCTGGAAGAAAAGGGGATGACAGAAGATGAGATGGTTGGATGGCATCACCAACTTGATGGACATGAGTTTGAGCAAGCTCTGGGAGATGGTGAAGAACTGGGAAGCCTGGTGTGCTGTAGTTCAGGGGGTCACAAAGAGTAGGATGCGACTGAGTGACTGAGCAATACAACAAAAGAATGGGAGAAAATATTTGCAGCAAAGCAACTGATAAGGGATTAATCTCCTAATACAGAAACAGCTCATGCAGCTCAATATCAAAAAAATAAACCATGCAAATAATAGGTTCAAAATAATAATAGGTTTAAAATGTAAACAGCCTTTCCCCAAAGGACATATGCACATACCCAGCAAACACATGAAAAGACACTCAACATCACTAATTATTAAAGAAACACAAATCAAAACTCCAATGAGGTATCATCTCACACCAGTCAGAATTTTGTGTTTTAGTTTCTAAGTTGTGTCCAAATGTTTTGAAACCCCATATACTGGAGCCTACCAGGCTCTTCTGTCCTTGGAATTTTCCAGCAAGTATCCTTGCAGTATCCAGCAAGAATACTGAAGTGAGCTGCCATTTCCTTCTCCAATCAGTTAGAATGGCCATCACAAAAATCTCCAACCAAACATGCTGGTGTTGGTGTGGAGAACTGGAAACCTTCTTACATTGTTGCTGGGAATATAAATTGATATAGTCAGTATGGAGAACACTATTGAAGTTTCTTAAACACACTGAAAATAGAACTACTGCTTGACCTGGACATATACTAAGAGAAAGCCATAATTCAAAAAGACACATGCACTCTACTATTCATCAAAGCACTACTTACAATAGCTAGGATATGGAAGCAATCTAATTGTCCATCAGTAGAGTAACGGATAAAGATGTATCACATATATACGATGGAATATTACTTATCATAAAAAGGAATGAAATGGTGCCATTTGTAGACACATAGGTGGACCTAGAGAATCTCACACAAAGTGAAGATGTCAGAAAGGGAAAGACAAAGATTTCATGTTAACACATAATGTGGACTTTAGAAAAATTATATAGATAATCATATTTGCAAAGTAGAAACAGAGATACAGATGTAGAATGAATATATGGATCCCAAGGGGGAAAGGCAAGGGGGCGGGGGGATGAATTGGGAGACTGGCGTTGACATATATACACTACTATGTATAGAATAGATATCTAAGGAAAATCTACTGGATAGCACAGGGAACTCTACTTGGTTCTCTATGGTAGCCTAAATGGGAAGGAAGTCTAAAAAAGAGGGGGTATACATATCAGCTGAAACCGATACAACAGTGTAAAGCAACTATACTCAAAAAAAATAAAAATAAATAAAAAAAACTTTGGAAAAAACCAACTATTATTTGATGCTGAGATTTACAAACATTAGCAATAAAATTATCTTTAGAATTTATATACAGTATAAAGTTTCCTATAGCTTGGCTGCCTGTATGTACTACTCCCTGATGTAAATTCCTACACAAAATGCATTAGTTCTGTTTCCCCAAGAAGTAGATAGCCAGATGGAATAAGACATGTAAAGATTTATTGAGGAAAACGACTGTGGAGAATAGAGAAGTTGGATAAACTTCAGACCACAGTGCACATCTGCCTTATGAAGGAGAATGAGGAGGAAGGAGGATGAGTAGGAAAACTCTCACATGATAGTACAGTTCTGAGAAAATTTTGTCCAGGGTGATGGTGAGTGCCTGAGTCAAATTCACCTTCCAGAGCAATCTGGTCTCTCACAGGAAAAGTTCAGTGCCAGGATCCTGGTCTACTCAGTAATCAGCTGGGAGCAGCTCTGCAGAAGGATGGCTTTGTCATAGACGTGGAACAGCAGTAGCTGGGACTACTGGTCAAGTATGTGCTTCCCAAAGCAGGAGATCTGAAGGGCTCATTTCCATGGCTGTTCCTCATCATGTATTACTTAGGAGGATTTTCTTTCCTGTAGAGGAAGATCTCTCTGATTCCTCTGAAATGATAGTTTAACTTCCTTTACTTTGGTGAAGAACTTGAATAGTGTTTGTTGCTTCTTTATTTCACAGGTTGACATTTTTTTCATTATAAAATACTGATCTTCTAGAATGCCATGGAAGAATTCCAATTATGTTTGGGTGCTTAAGATTTATATCTATTATTTGTTTGAACTTTTGAGTGAAACATTTTCTTCCTTCCTCCTCTACTGACCCTTGTATTCCTATCTTCCTGGTAATCTGCTTAGCTCCAAAGTTCCCTTTTATTTTATCCTAATTAATATGACTACAATAACTTGGTGGAGAATATTGCTACAATGGTTAAGATCAGATGCCTTCTGTTTCCTTTGTGTTTAATAGATTATTTTATATAAGATATAACAATTATATAATTATATAAATATATGATTTTCATATAATAAATATAAATCATAAATATATACAATTATATGATTTTTATTTAATATAATTTATTATAATTATAGGTAATTTTTACATCAAAACTAGGATGAAAACCTTAAAAAGTGGTTATATACCTGAATTATACACACCTTGCTTCCCTCCAGCTTCCCTCGTGTATCAGACAGTACAGAATCTTTCTGCAAAGCAGGAGACCCAGGTTCAATCCCTGGGTTGGGAAGATTCCCTGGAGAAGGAAATGGCAACTCACTCCAGTATTCTTGCCAGGAAAATCCCATGGACAGAAGAACCTGGCAGGCTACAGTCCATGGGGTTGCAAAGAGTCAAACTGAACTGAGTGACTAACACTTTCACTTTTGTTTTCCTCCAACTATGTCTAAAAATAAAATACATTTTCCAAGAGAAGTAATCCTTGTGATAATGTAAAACTTGGCTGTATTGATATTTAAAGATCTCTGGATTTATTAATAATGCATGNGAACCTGGCAGGCTACAGTCCATGGGGTTGCAAAGAGTCAAACTGAACTGAGTGACTAACACTTTCACTTTTGTTTTCCTCCAACTATGTCTAAAAATAAAATACATTTTCCAAGAGAAGTAATCCTTGTGATAATGTAAAACTTGGCTGTATTGATATTTAAAGATCTCTGGATTTATTAATAATGCATGACCTTTAATTTTCATTGTTTTAATTGCCATAAGATTATGTCGTGGCACATACCAAAAAAAAAAAAAAAAGAGTTACTGGTTACTGTTAATTTCTTATAAGCTTTTAAACTGAAAAAAGGAACCATATAACTCCTTTTCTATGAAATATGTTTTATCCAATTTGAAAATGTGGCTGCAGTGTAATTTACTTACAGCTGGGTGATTTGTAATTATCAGTTGGGAACTTATTCACATTTATTAAAGCAATATATTTAATAAATTCTCTACAAATTCTGTATTGGGAAGGATATGGATAATTTTCTATCCAGTGAAACTTAGATATCTTCATCTTAGGAAACACTTTATCTAAAGCTAAAACATAATTTTGATTTTATACTTTTCTTAATTTTTATTTATTATTTGAAGTATCTTAAGGCAAATCCTCATAATTTTGTTCCAAGTTTGTCTGCTTTTAAACCAGTAAAATCAGCAGTAATCAATTGTAATTTTTTTGTATTTTTATATGCATTAGTTGTGATGATATATGATCTAACTCCAAATCTGTTTTCCCTTTTACATAAAGTTATGTTTAAGTTTTAGCATTATAAAATTCCAATTTCCTTTACAATGAACAAAAACTGAGTATAAATCAACTATTAAGATGTAGGGAAAGAAATGTATAAAATTCAGGATGATTTCATTAAAGTGCAACTTGTGTGGTTTTCTTTTCGACTGGCTAAAACATAGATGTGAGGCTAGAACATCCAACTTGAACTTGAGGGAATATGAGATTTGCCCAGTGGAGCAAATAAAGTTATATCCTTTACGACTTTGTGGAACATAGCCTTTAAAATCAGCTCTGAAGTTATCTTTTCTCTCAACAAATAGTAATGAATTAGAAGCAAATATATTTTATTCTCCTATCTTCATTTTCATTTTGTACACCTATCTTAAATATGTCTATCAGAATAAATATTGATTAAAAGTACAGACTTTGAGCCAGACTTCTAAAATTAATTTCTGCTTCTAAGATGTAATAGCTATAAAAACTTGAGCAAGATATTATATCTCCTGTGTCTCAGGTTTCTCATTGAAAAAGTAAAGTTAACACTAATATCCAACTCATTAAATTGGTGTCAATATTTAAAATATTGCTTTGCACATATTAGCTTCTTCTTTTTCTTCCTCCTTCATCCTCCCTCTTCTTTCTCTTCATTCTTATTCTTATTCAGCAGTTCTTTTCAAAATATCTTGGTATACCAAATGATCAAATTTATAATATGAAAAATATATAGATGACATAAATTTTGATAACTTCTATTAACTGTTTTGGGTATTTCTAGTTATTCATTTATTTAGTTATTCAAGGAATACTTATTGAAAATGGAAAATTAAATTGGAAAAATAATGATCTTGTACTAATTTCTTAGAGTTTTACAAACAGTGTAAGAGCTTTTTCTTATTAATATGTTTTGCATTTTCTCCAATGAACAAATATATATATGCATAAATATGTAACACAACATTAAAAGACTGTGCATGTATTTTAAATTGAATTTTTATTCAATTACATTAAAATTCACACATGAAAATTGTTCTTAAACTGATTGTTTTTTGCTACCACATTCTTATGCCAGAAATAATACAATTCAGCTCAGTTTAGTCTATCAGTCATGTTCGACTCTTTGTGACCCCATGAAACGCAGCACATCAGGCTTCTCTGTCCATCACCAACTCCTGGAGTTTACTTAAACTCATGTATATCGAATTTGTGATGCCATCTCATCCTCTGTCGTCCCCTTCTCCTCCTGCTCCCAATCCCTCCCAGCATCAGGGTCTTTTCCAATGAGTCAACTCTTTNTTCCTAAGGCCCACTTGACTTCACATTCCAGGATGTCTGGTTCTAGGTGAGTAATCACAGCATCATGATTATCTGGGTTGTGAAGATCTTTTTTGTACAGTTCTTCTGTGTATTCTTGCCACCTCTTCTTAATATCTCCTGCTTCTGTTAGGTTACCATTTCTGTCCTTTATTGAGCCCATCTCTGCATAAAATATTCCCTTGGTGTCTCTAATTTTCTTGAAGAGATCTCTAGTCATTCCTATTCTATTGTTTTCCTTTATTTCTTTGCATTGATCACTGAGGAATGCTTTCTTATCTCTCTTTGCTATTCTTATTACACTCTATTCAAATGGGAATATCTTTCCTTTTCTCCTTTGCTTTTTACTTCCCTTCTTTTCATAGCTATTTGTAAGGCCACCTCAGACAACCATATTGCTTTTTTGCATTTCTTTTTCTTGGGGATGGTCTTGATTCCTGTCTCCTGTAGAATGTCACAAACCTCTGTACACAGTTCATCAGGCACTCTGTCTAACAGATCTAATCCCTTAAATCTATTTCTCACTTCCACTGTATAGTCATAAGGGATTTGATTTAGGTCGTACCTANTTTCATAGCTATTTGTAAGGCCACCTCAGACAACCATATTGCTTTTTTGCATTTCTTTTTCTTGGGGATGGTCTTGATTCCTGTCTCCTGTAGAATGTCACAAACCTCTGTACACAGTTCATCAGGCACTCTGTCTAACAGATCTAATCCCTTAAATCTATTTCTCACTTCCACTGTATAGTCATAAGGGATTTGATTTAGGTCGTACCTAAATGGTCTAGTGGTTTTCCCCACTTTCTTCAATTTCAGTCTGAATTTGGCAATAAGGAGTTCATGATCTGAACCACAGTCAGCTCCTGGTATTGTTTTTGCTGACTGTATAGAGCTTCCCCATATTTGGCTACAGAGAATATATTTCAGTGTCAATTTGATTTCGGTGTCAACCTGATTTTGGTGTCAACCATCTGGTGATGTCCATGTGTAGAGTCTTCTCTTGTGTTGTTGGAAGAGGCTCTTTGGTATGATCAGTGCATTCTTGGCAAAATTCTGTTAGCCTTTGCCCTGCTTCATTCTGTACTGCAAGGCCAAATTTGCCTATTACTCCAGGTGTTTCTTGACTTTCTACTTTAGCATTCCAGTCCCCTATAATGAAAAGGACATCTTTTTTTGGATGTTAGTTCTAAAATGTCTTGTAGGTCTTCATAGAACTGTTCAACTTCAGCTTCTTCAGCACTATTTGTCGGGGCATAGACTTGGATTACCATGGTACTGAATGGTTTGTCTTGGAGACAAATTGGTTATATGTTAAATTTTAAAATAAAACAGAAAGCTTTAGAATCTAAATTGACAATAGTCTGCACTTTTAAAAATGTAGGGCTTCTGGTTTAACTTAATCATAGCCTATTTGGATGTCTTATTTATTTAAAATTCAGGAAACACAGCTGTTAGAGATGTGCCTTCTTCACTCCATTCCTTAAGGACATACTGTTTGTCACACAGCTCACCAGAATTACTCTTTCAAGCCATTATGCGATACAACCTCACTTTTGTACTTTTAAGTGTATTTTGTTTTTTTATCAGACCTTCAACAGGTAGACATACTTGTTTTTACTTTTATAATAATGTATCCCTAAAATATAGATATGATGCATGATACAAAATAATGTACTTTTAAGAATAGTATTATATATTATTAAAATAATTATTCCTAGATTTTAAAAGTATCATTATAAAGCAATTAGTTTTTTTTCATATTACAGAGGAAAACTAGTGTGGTCAAACTTATATAAAAGCATAAATCATATTTTATTTGAAGTATATAGTTTTATTCTAGTGCATATGAAATAACTTGTTTGAAATAACTAATATGAGAAGGAAAGCATCTTATTGGCCAGTCTGTGCATATTTCCTTATCATGCTTAAAAAGTGGTTTGAAAATGCTTTATTGACAATCTATGGGAAATTTGGTCCCACCTCATGGCAAATAGATGGGAAAACAGTGAAAACAGTGTCAGACTTTATTTTTCTGGGCCCCAAAATCACTGCAGACGGTGAATGCAGTCATGAAATTAAAAGACGTTTACTCTTTGGAAGGAAAGTTATGACCAACCTCAACAGCATATTGAAAAGCAGAGACATTACTTTGCCAACAAAGGTCCGTTTAGTTACAGCTATGATTTTTCTAGTGGTCATGTATGGATATGAGAGTTGGACTGTGAAGAAAGCTGAGCACTGAAGAATTGATGCTTTTGAACTGTGGTATTGGAGAAGACTCTTGAGAGTCCTTTGGACTGCAAGGAGATCCAACCAGTCCATCCTAAAGGAGATCAGTCCTGGGTGTTCTTTGGAAGGAATGATGCTAAAGCTGAAACTCCAGTACTTTGGCCACCTCATGCAAAGAGTTGACTCATTGGAAAAGAGTCTGATGCTGGGAGGGATTGGGGGCAAGGGGAAAAGGGGATGACAGAAGATCAGATGGCTGGATGGCATCATTGACTTTATGGACGTGAGTTTGAATGAACTCCGTGAGTTGGTGATGGACAGGGAGGCCTGGAGTGCTGCAATTCATGGGGTTGCAAAGAGTCGGAGACGACTCAGCGTGTCCGACTGAGCATCGGACACGGAACTGAACTGAACTGATGGCAAATTTCACGTAAAAAATTAATATTCAACTGATGCTTAAAGATACAAAAGAGTGAAAACACTGCTCTACACATTCAAAGATTAGATCATTTATTTTTTCTATTGTTCTTTTTTTCAATTAAACTAAACTTTCAAAACCTGTTCCTCCTAAAAGAGAGAGAGAGAGAGAAAAAAGATAGCCTTATAAATAAACCCATTCAATAGTTACATTACAAAAAAAGAAAAATGAAAAAAAAAAAAANAAGGGGACGACAGAGGATGAGATGGCTGGATGGCATCACTGACTCAATGGACATGAGTTTGGGTAAACCCAGGGAGTTAGTGATGGACAGGGAGGCCTGGCATGCTGTGATTCATGGGGTCAAAAAGAGTCAGACACAACTGAGCGACTGAACCAAACTGCTCTGATTTAATTTTAGGTGGTAAACTGTTCCTGGACATTTGGAATTAGGAGCAAGTATCCCAGGAACTGGCAAGCTGACACACGTGAAGAAGGTTTTCTTGAAACTGTGAGCTTGGGAATAGCTAAAGGGGCAGCTTTTTAAAAACATTGATTTGGCTGCACCTGGCCTTAGTTACGACATGTAGGATCTAGTTCCCTGACCAGGGGTAGAACCTGAGGCTCCTGTGTTGGGAGTTCAAAGTCTTAGCCACTGGACCACCAGGGAAGTCCCTAAAGGGGCAGCTTATCTTATTGCTATTACATCTTATCATGCCATTAAGTGCAGTGCTATAATGTTCTCAACTTACTTAAAGTATAAAAACTGGGGGATGAGGGCATTGAAACTATTTAGTAAATATCAAATTACTTATTTGGAATTCTGTCACATAAATTTGGAGCCAGATAAACCTCGAGTCAAATTCCACATCTGCCATTTGCTGTGAGAATCTGGTCAAGAAACATCATCTCTAAAATAAAGATTAAAATAGTAACTTCCAAGTTTTTTTGTAAAAATTAATTTCTATAAAATACATCATAGAGCATTTTTTAGCACATGTTAAACTTGCGATGAGTGGTAGCTGTTACTTTGAAAGGAGAGATCTGGACAAGATTACTTCTAAAATCCTCAGATTACACAGAAATTCATGGCCAAGTGTGAACCCAAGGTTTACTGGCCTGCTGGCAGGGGAGTTTTTTTCAATGACTCCCATCCCCACTTAATTTAATCTCCACTAACTTAATCTTTGTTGGTAGACTATGGGATATTTAGATCTGGAGAAACTGGGTCACCCCCAGTCCAAACACAAAGGCAAACAGTATTAACCTCCTCACCACCCCACTTTGGAAAGGTAGCTGGCCCCTGTCCAACACACAAATATGGCTAGAAAATTAAAATTAACATTACTACCTGTTAAAGATATTTATGGACAGTCAAGGGAAGCAGGGGGGCCACTTGATCGTGGAGGGAGTCTTTGATCAGAAGCTGTGACCTCAGGTTATCAGAAGCATGACAGCCTTGTTAAGCAGACTCTTAAGAACAGCCCGGGCAGCTGAGGCTTCTGATAACATCTGCCAGGTTCAGGCTAGGGTGAACTGACCTGAAGAGTGCCATTTAGGCAAGTTTGGGATTTGATGGCTGGTTTGTCAAGCAGAGGACCATTCATAGGACTGATGGCTCCATAAGAGCCCAGTAATGGAATTACGTACACAGCTAAGGTACACAGCTGGCAATTATACTCTTTACAGATTACTTCAGGCAACAATAAAGATAAAGTGCTTTATAATGTATTCATTCATTTCAATACAGTCAATGGTAACATTCGAAAGCGGTTCATGGCAAGAAAAGGCTGAGCTGCATTTGAAAAGGAGAAATGTGTTTTCTTAAAGGGATTATTTCAGAGAAACAAATGAATGTGCATGAACTACTTCATTAAATCAGAAGTCAGTTTGGGAGATGATCTAATCTGCTCCTGGCAAAAGTTTGAATTGAAGCAATTGAAACAGTGGGAACAAATGAGCTACAGGTGTGCCTTGTTTTTGTTTGTGGTCTCATTTGGATTACTACAGGGTGCATCAGGTATATTTCCAATAGTTTGCAGGAAATCATTGGGATAAATTGATTTGGAGTTCCTAGAAAGCATCAGATGTGTATTTGATGAACAGTTTAAGAGAGGACACTTGGTTTCAGGGTTGTCTTCGCAGAAAGTCAACAGCATCCAGGTCCACCCTCTATTCCAAAGCTCTTTTCCTCTCCTCTCCCAGGAAGAAGGTGAGTTATAAGGGAAGTGGGAGGGTGGACTCCTAAAGAAAGTTGAAAACTACTGAGACAGCCACCCAGAGAACAGGACTGTCCTAAGGGGGCTGTCCTGATGCTTGAAAAGGAAAAGACCTTTGAAGGGCACAGAGCTGAATCCCCCATCCTTGAGATCCTGCCGATTGCCATGTAAAGTATCATTCCTTCTAGGATGATCCCTGCTTAATATTCATCAGGAACTAACAGTGTTGTGTGTGTTCAGTCGCTAAGTCGTATCCAAGTCTTTGTAACCCCAGGGACTGTGTAGCCTGCCAGGCTCCTCTGTCCATGGAATTTTCCAGGCAAGGGTACTGGAGTGGGCCATTCCTGTCTCCAAGGGATCTTCCCGACCCAGGGATGGAACTCGTGTCTCCTGCACTGTCAGGCAGATGGATTCTTTAACACTGAGCCACCAGGGTAGCCCAACACAGTGCTGTGGGACGATCATATTTCAAAAACAAGCAAACTCATAGAAAATGAGGTCGGATTTGTGGTTAGGGGGTATTATGGGATGGAGGGAGACGGAATTGAATGTAGGTGGTCCCAAGGGACAAAGTTCCAGTTTTAAGATAAATATGTACTAGGAATGTAATGTACAACATAAAACACATAATTGACACTGTGGTATGTTATATATGAAAGTTAGGAGAATAATCCTAAGAATTCTTGAAATAAAAAAAATTTATTTCTTTAACTTTATACATATATGAAATGATGGATATTTACTAAGCATAATGTAATAATCACTTCATGATGTAAGTCAAACCATTAAGCTGTACAACTTGTACAGTGCTGCATGAGTATATCTCAGTATTATATCTCAATAAAAGCAGAATTAAAAAAGGAAAAAAACTAACTCATTATCTTCTGCCTCTTCTCCCCAAATTAGCTCCTTGTTTCATTTATTTAATTAAAATATATTTATTAAGAACCTACTATGTGCCAGGCACTGAATTTACCTGGTATTTTACTGCATTAAAAAAAATAAAAATAGAAACGTAGTCTTGCTCATATGCCCTTACAAAAAGAAAAAAACATTAACTAAACAAAAGACTAAGTACTTAACACATTTACTCAGCTGTGGAAGCATGCCAGAAGGAAAAATCAAGCAGGATAAAGGGAAAATTTGAGGTTGAGCAATCAAGAAAGGCACCTCTAATAAGGGCATATTTTAGCAGTCTCTGTAACTTAAGCCCTCCATCTCTGCATCTGCAAGAAGTTCCAGAAAGAGTAATATTTTCATAATTAGAGGACTGGTTAAAAATTCCAGTGTTTTAGAAGACAACTTCAATGAGTGGAGAGGGCCAGGGAAAGCCTGAAAATGAAGAAACAAATGAGGCGGAGACCTGGGAGAAGAGGGTTCAGGATGGAGGAACTGGCAAGTGTCAAGACCCTGAGGTGGGGTTATGCTTTCCTTGTTTCAGGGAACAGCATGGAGGTAGATATGGCTAGGGAAGGGAGCAGTGTGGCTAGGGAAAGGGAGCAAGGTGAGACGAGGAGCAAGGCACAGACTCTCAGTTCTTAGTGCCTTCCAGGTGGGAAACTGCAGGTGAACTACACTTACCTCTTATACCTCCCACCCTCTCCTTGATCCAGCTGTATTCAGTTATCTTACCCTTATATTATATATAAAAAATTCCAGCTGAGCTATTTCAAATCCTAAAAGATGATGCTGTGAAAATGCTGCGCTCAATATGCCAGCAAATTTGGAAAACTCAGCAGTGGCCACAGGACTGGAAAGGTCAGTTTTCATTCCAATCCCAAAGAAAGGCAATACCAAAGAATGTTCAAACTACCACACAGTTGTACTCATCTCACACACTAGAAAGTAATGTTCAAAATTCTCCAAGTCAGGCTTTAATAGTACATAAACTGTGAACTTCTAGATGTTCAAGCTAGATTTAGAAAGGGCAGGGGAACCAGAGATCAAGTTGCCAATATCCGTTGGTGCTGGGGTCCAGCCCCGGCAGGTCCAGGGAATTTGAAGCGTGGACAGCATTGGCAAGGAAAAAATTTATTTATTCAGAAATATAAGATTAGATTAGGAAATAATANAAAAAAGCCAGCAATTGTGATACATATCAACTAAATATAAATCACATTTATAAAAGCCTACAGGAAATTTATGAAACAACTACAGCCCTGCATGACTGAAAGAGAAGGTGGGCTCATGAGTTGTTTTCTACCACTTGCCTGATTCAGAGAAATACAGTTATGTCAAACAGAAAACTTGCACTCTCTCCTCTTTCCTGTTGCTAATCTTAATAAAGACTGTTCAAGGTGTCTTTTGTAGTCTTGCCTCAAACACCACTTTTACAGTTTTCAGAGAATGGAATTCCTACAAATTAATATGGCAGAAAATATCAAGTTTAGTGATATCACATTGCATCCTGCAATGGGTAAAATTTAACAATAAATTTCTGTAGAAATATCAGGTGGGAAAAATCTGGATTGAAAGGTGTGGTCAGGATTGCACAAACTCACTCTGTCTACCTTTCAGTGCTGGAGACTCAGGCAGTGAGGAAAGGGGATAATCGTTTTTGGTACAACAGACACTAGAAACTGTGTTACATATTACCCAGTTTTCCATGAGTATGTCTGAAAAAGGCTTTAGCCTTACTTAAGAGCATGGTGAATGAAGAAAAAAATGAACAACAAAATAGATAACTCCTATGAACTTTGCCATTCCATAAGCATGTGACTTGACTATATTTCTTCTGAATAAAATTATAAAGGGTAAAGGGAAGTCAACAAATTTCTCATAGAACATGACAGGATACAAGCAGCAAAACTTCTGAAAGACACAGAGAGCCTTCTTTACAAGGTTCTAGGTCCATGGGGCCAAGGGTCTGCATAGTAGCATCCTCAGCACCTACTGCAGGACTGGGTCCCCAGGATGCACTAAGTGAATGTCTGCACGATATGTAAGGATAAACAATGACTGTGGGGAGAGAAAGGAGATGAATGTTGGATTTAAGCTTTAGTATATATGGAAAATAAGAAAAAGAGTGAGACTGTAGATCCAGTGATTCAATCCTAGATGACAGGGAGAATAATGCTACCAAAAATGCAACGTGGAGAGAAAATGTGTTATTGGAAAATAAATTTTATAATGTGAATATTTAATGATAAACACTAATACCATGGTTAAATCTGAGGTGTCTTTATGGTAAGGAATCCACTTTCCAATGCAGGAGACCTGAGTTTTATCCTTGGATTTGGAAGATCCCCTCGAAAAGGAAATGACAAACAATACAATACATTATTCTTGCCTGGGAAATTCCATGGACAGAGGAGCCTGATGGGCTACAGTCCATGGGATTGCAAAGGAATCTGACACAACTTAGTGACTAAAGCAACAAAAACAAAAAATTCCATCATTATCTAATTTGAAGGGAGCATTTAATTTTGGAGGGATAGTTTTGTTTCACGGAGAAGGCAATGGCACCCCACTCCAGTACTCTTGCCTGGAAAATCCCATGGACGGAGGAGCCTGGTGGGCTGCAGTCCATGGGGTCTCGAAGAGTTGGACAGAGTGAGTGGCTTCACTTTCACTTTTCACTTTCATACATTGGAGAAGGAAATGGCAGCCCACTCCAGTGTTCTTGCCTGGAGAATCCCAGGGACGGGGGAGCCTGGTGGGCTGCCGTCTATGGGGTTGCACAGAGTCGGACATGACTGAAGCGACTTAGCAGCAGCAGCAGCAGCAGCAGCAGCAGTTTTGTTTCATGTAGTTTGATAATATCTTATAATAGGAACAAGAAGAAAAAATGTTCTAGATAATAGTTTAGTCTTTACTATATAAGATAAGAAGTTAACCCCTGAGAGAAATGAGTAAATTTAATAATAAAGTAAAGGAAAGATGTCAATAAGAAAAGTTTAAGACTGGAGAGCTTGGAATAAAATAATGGCAGCTGACCTGGAGCCTGACTGACCATAAGCATCTCTTAATTGTCACATGCGTGCGTGTATGATCAGATGCTCAGCTCTGCGACCTCATGGACTGTGGCCCTCCAGTTTCCTCTGTACATGGAATTTCCCAGGCAAGAACAATGGAGTGGGTTTCCATTTCCTATTCCAAACTCACTTAAGGAAAGGCAAACTGAATGTAAATCATCATTCCAGTGAAATATAAAATAATACCACACATAAATTAGAAGCCAAAATGTAAAACTTTCATGTTCTTTGATTTTAATTATGATTTTATATAATCATGAATACTTTAAATTATATCATGCATCCTATCAGGTTTATCAATCACAACTGAATATTTTTATAATGGTTCTAGCTTGAAGTAACTCTATAGAATATCACCTTTTAAAATCATGCTCTTATTGATTTTAATTTTAACAACTCAATACCTTCCTTACTCAGAGAAAACAAATATTTAAAACTGTGAGTCATTCATAGTGAAAAAGAACATTGTCTATATAGAATGTGAGTTAATGCTCATCACAGACAATGCACTGAGTAAATAAATGTAAAACTCTTAAAATACTATTTTTATTAACTTACTTTATCCTAAACAGATAGCGTGGAACTAAGTTTGCAAGGCTGAATTTATTATCCTTTTCCTCTTAATGAGTATGGCCAACTGGTGTTGTGGTTAAACTTTTCATTGCTTCAGAGAGGCATGAGTTATAATGGTGACTTTGCAACTTGTTGCTTTTATCATTCCCAGCTTTGATCTGTTGTACAGAAGTTTTTAATACCTCACAGTGTAGTTTGAGGACGGAATAAGGTAGAACTGAGTGTCATTATTTTTACAATGACTTGGAGAGTCCCTGACACACACTCACACAAAGTAAATGAAGACAGAAATACTTTTTTTTTTTCCTTGTCATATAGGTAACTTTAACAGAGTAAAAAACTTAATACTCTCTGATGAAACTGAAATACCCATGCATTTTCTCTAATGTGTGCTAAGACTTTAAACACCCTGCATGTTTGAAATACCATCTAACAAACACATTTTGTTTGTGTAGAATGTGGGTATTTCTGGTAAAAAGCACTGCTTTTGTAATAGCACCATTTAAGTCTAACATTTCACAATGAATGAACTTGAACAGCATGAGTGGTTAACCATTCCCTTCGCCTGAGTATCTTCCCAGCCCCAGAATCAAACCTGGGTCTCCATTGGAGTTGGCCGGATTCTTTACCCTCTGAGCCACCAGAAAGCTCAATTTATCTATTAAAAATGTTTAAATATATATACAATTTTGTCAGAATCTACACATTAACAGTTAAATTATCACTATAAATCTGAGTTTTCTTAATCTATTACAATTTTTATTCTCTTCAAATGAGTAAATATAACTATTTGCCTTAATTTAAAAAAGCTAATTAATAAGGGAAACATTATTTTTTTTAAAATTATATATTTTTCAGAATTAATTTTGTGCTGCAAATACAAGAATCCCTCATAAGTTTGAAAATCTTTTAGTTTTTAGTTCTTTCTTGAAATTGTGAAAAATATAATAGAAATTAATGATGTACAGTTTTGATGTTCTTCAAGAAGCAAGGTGTTTCTAGATTTTAATCTGTTATCTCATCTGCAATAGAATCTTATCTCCATGTTTGCATATTTTCCTGTGACGCTAAAAACATCAAAAAACTATGATTAGAAACACAACAGTTCTGCTATATTTACAGTTTAAATATAAGATGGTAGAGGTGTTGATCATTAAATAAGCATACCAACAACTATCTTTAAAGTAATGCTTAATATTTAATGTGTGTGTTCTATAGTTTTCTAATTTCTATTTCATCAAAGAATAGTAAGTTTTAACTGAAATATTTTTTATTTGGACGATGAATAGCTCATTTGCACATAGAAAATCAAGACTGATGTATTGAACCAAAAAATAAAATAGTAAGTTATTTTCACCTAAAAAAATTGCAACACTTGATGTGAGAAATATAAAGAGGAAAAGGTTTTTTTTTTTTAATAACTTATATAAAAATAAGAAACTTTTTGAGAATACATTTTGAATTGTTTTCAGTTCTGAGCAGAAAGAATTCCTCTGTTTTAATAATCTTTAAAAAGAAAATGAGAAGGGACAGAAGTGGCCATAGGAGGTATTAACCTATCAGGAATTTTCATCTGCCAGAGGTGGAACTTATGAAATAGTGACTTGGTGTGAAATCATCCATCTGAATGTTGCTTTAAGTGCATAGAAGACATTCTTTTTTTTTCTAGTTTTATATGTACTCTCTGCTCATTCTCTTTAAAGAAAAGGGGTCAAATCTCTTTATATTCTGTAATATAAGATTTTAAAAATCCCAATAAAATGGTAACATAAAATTCCATCTTCATTTGGTTTTTATTTCTGCTAGTATTATGTATATGTAAACTTAGTAGGTGTAATATAGAATATGAAGAAAAAATAATACTAGTCAGGCTATAGAAAATGAATTTTGCATATGAGTGTTTATAATCCTAAGAACACCAAACACTCATATCCATTTCCTCTGCCTTGGCTCACACTCTCTTCTCCATAATTAAGAATTTTTCTCCTAACAGTATTGCTGCTCTTTCCCACATCACCAAATTCTGCATCATTAAGAACATATTTCACCAGCAAATAAAATGCATAATAGAAACATTGTCAAACTCCTTTGATCCCACGTGCCAGTTCTACGCAAGATTTTCTCACGTAATTTTCCACTTCTAGGAGAATTTCTCAAAACTGTCATCCATGCTCTTGGGTTCAAACATTTCACCACTTTATACTGTTTTTAACTTATTCCAGTTGGACTTCTTTCCTCTCAAATGAAAATCTCCTGTTAAAGTCCTCTTGCTTCTCCTTTTATCTCTTTTCTTTCTACAGTCTCGGCTAAACTGAAGTCGCTCAGTCATGTCCGACTATTTGCAACCCCATGGACTGTAGCCTACCAGGCTCCTCTGTCCATGGGATTTTCCAGGCAATAGTACTGGAGTGGATTGCCATTTCCTTCTCCAGGGGATCTTCCCGACCCAGGGATTGAACCTGGGTCTCCTGCATTGTAGACAGATGTTTTACTGCCTGGTGGCTTCCCTGCTAAAAAGTTTAGTCGCTCAGTCATGTCCGACTCTTTGCTACCCCATGGACTGTAGTCTACCAGGCTCCTCTGTCCATGGGATTTTCCAGGCAAGAATACTGGAGTGGGTCACCATTTCCTTCTCCAGAGGATCTTCCCAACCCAGCGATCGAACCCGGGTCTCCCACGTTGTAGGTAGACATTTTACAATCTGAGCCACCATGGAAGTCAGCTTCACTAAAGTGGGCCTATATCAATGTTTTCAGTTCAGTTCAGTCGCTCAGTCATGTCTGACTCTTTGCAGCCCCATAGACTGCAGCACACTAGGTTTCTCTGTCTATCTCCAGCTCCCAGAGCTTGCTCAAACAACAGTCCATTGAGTTGGTGATATCATCCAACCATCTCATCCTCTGTGGTCCCCTTTTCCTCATGCCTTCAATCTTTTTCAGCATCAGGGTCCTAAAATTATTGCTGCTTTTTCCCACATCACCAATTCTGCATCATTAAGAACATATTTCACAAGCAAATAAAATGCGTAATAGAGACATTGTCAAACTCCTTTGATCCCACATGCCAGTTCAACACAAGATTTTCTCTTATGAGTTAGCTCTTTGCATCAGGTGGCCAAAGTATTAGAGTCTCAACTTTAGCATCAGTCCTTTCAATAACCATTCAGGGTTGATTTCCCTTAGGATGGGCTGGTTGGATCTCCTTGCAGTCCAGGGGACTCTCAAGTCTTCTCCAACACCACAGTTCAAAAGCATCAATTCTTTGGTGCTCAGCTTTCTTTATAGTCCAACTCTCACATCCATACATGACTATTGGAAAAGCCATAGGTTTGACTAGATGGACCTTTGTTGGCAAAGTAATGTCTCAGCTTTTTAATATGCTGTCTAGGTTGGTCATAGCTTTTCTTCCAAGGAGCAACCATCTTAATTTCATGACTACAGTCATCATCTACAATGATTTTGGAGCCCAAGAAAATAAAATCTCTCACTGTTTCCATTGTTTGCCCATTTATTTGCCATGAAATTATGGGACTGGATGCCATGATATTAGTTTTTTGAATGTTGAGCTTTAAGCCATATTTTAAAAGTCATCTATTTACTTGTGACTCTAAAATCTATATCTTCAAGAAATTTTTACACTTCATACAGTAAGTGTAAATATAATTGTAATAAACATAATTGTTGTATTTGTTTTTAAGCTTTATTCAAGTGTGTGCTAAAAAAGTCTTCCTTGTTCAGTCACCCTAAACTAACATCGACTGTCATTCTTTATTCTCTTATGCTGTTTTATCAATTTTTGCAGGAGTTTTATCACTATTTGATTTTTAATTACAGGATTAGATATTTATTTTCTATATTGGTCTTCACTATTATTTATTTCTTTGATTCAATTTCTTGTATAATCAGAATGTATATACATGACAATTAGGGAATCTGTTTTGTTCACCCCTGTAATACTAGCACTAAAAAATACTAGAAAATACAGAAAAGTGCTCAATAAGTTTTAACAAACAAATAAATAAATTTACCTCTTGTATTAGCTCTCAAATTTCTTCCAATTTGTTAAAAATAAAGAACAAATTTGAAACATGGTTTAAAGCCTGTTTATAACTCTTCAACTCCTCTCCATACATCCTCTTGTCTCATTTACTGCTTTTCAACTACACTGATCTTTATAATAATTTGTAATGATAAATATACTAAACAAATTCACACATCGGAATCTTTGTCTGGATTATTATTGTTACATCATTGATGTCTGTCTCCTTTTAATCATCAGCTGGAAATGTTTCTATATTATTCAGAATAACTTACCTTTGACCCACTTTGGTATATTATAGGAATTCAGTTTTTATTATTAGAATAAATTAATTGTTGAATATATAGTTTAATTAGACTATTTAATAAGCAGGTGAAGAGTAAGTGGTGAACTTAAGAAAACTTCCTGGTGAAAACAATTTGGCAGACGTGAAAAACAAAAGTAAGTGCTTTTCAATAAAAAGTATTAACTCCTGTGATTTAAAATATATCCAGTGTATTGATTGTTCCAACATCTATATATTCGGCTTAGTTTTCTCTACTATTTATTTCCTCTGCTACCTAGTGAACAATTTATCTAGACTCCAACTTATCTAAAATCTATCTCATTAGCTTACTCCTGAAATCTTCTATTCTATTCTGCCAATAGTTGCAGGTTAGTTTCCCTGGGAATAAAGCTCTAAAAAAGAGATTTATTGACAGCGATCCACACACAAGTTCTGCTGAATGTATGCTGGACTGCTGAAGAGTGTCCAGATTTGGTTCAGATGTTATGCCCTAAGCAGTGAAGGTGAACAAAAGCTTCTGTTCCCAAAACAAGTAGATATACAGGAGGAAACCTCAGTATCCTCACCACTAAATAAGATCACTGTCACATTAAAATACTAGTTGAAAAGTAGTAGCTTGAAATAGAATGTATTTTATTAAAATCACTTCAGTTCAGTCACTCAGTCGTGTCTGACTCTTTGTGATCCCATGAATTGGAGCACGCTAGGCCTCCCTGTCCATCACCAACTCCCGGAGTCCACCCAAACCCATGTCCATCGAGTCAGTGATGCCATCCAATCATCTCATCCTCTGTGGTCCCCTTCTCCTCCTGCCCTCAATCTTTCCCAGCATCATGGTCTTTTCAAATGAGTCAGCTCTTCACATTAGGTGGCCAAAGTATTGGAGTTTCAGCTTCAGCATCAGTTCTTCCAATGAACACCCAGGACTGATCTCTTTTAGAATGGACTAGTTGGATCTCCTTGCAGTCTAAGGGACTCTCAAGAGTCTTCTCCAACACCACAGTTCAAAAGCATCAATTCTTTGGCACTCAGCTTTCTTTATAGTCCAACTCTCACATCCATACATGACCATGGGAAAAATCATAGCCTTGACTAGACAAACCTTTGTTTGCAAAGTAATGTCTCTGCTTTTGAATATGCTGTCTAGGTTGGTCATAACATTTCTTCCAAGGAGTAAGCGTCTTTCAAATTCATGGCTGCAATCACCATCTGCAGTGGTTTTGGAGCCCCACAAGATAAAGTCAGCTGCTATTTCCACTGTTTCCCCATCTATTTCCCATGAAGTGATGGGACTGGATGCCATGATCTTAGTTTTCTGAATGTTGATTTTAAAAGCCAACTTTTTCACTCTCTTCTTTCACTTTCATCAAGAGGCTCTTTAGTTTCTCTTCACTTTTTGTCATAAGGGTAGTGTCATCTGTATATCTGAGGTTATTGATATTTCTCCCAGCAATTTTGATTCCAGCTTGTGCTTTCTCCAGTCCAGTGTTTCTCATGATGTACTCTGCATATTTCATGCTTTTATAAGAAAATATTTTAATAAGTAACCATGGGTTTCTCTAGTGGCTCAGATGAAAAGAATCTTCCTGCAGTTCTGGAGACTTGGGTTCAATCCCTCAGGGGAAGATCCCCTGGAAGAAGGCATGCAACCCACTCCAGTATTCCTGTCTGAGGAATCTCCATGGACAGAGGAATCTGGGGGGCTACAGGCCATGGGGTTGCAAGAGTCAGACACAACAGCTGTTAAGCACAGCACACACAGGGGTAGAAAAGTAGATTTTAGGGTATAAGCATTAATTAAGTCTTCAGAAACTGAAGAGATGAAGTGTTCCATGTGGAAAATTAGGGAAACTTATTTTTTGTTCTTATGGAAAAAAAGGACAAATAATTGCAATGGCAAGATGAATTGACTGATTAGGCAAATACTGAGATGATATGGAATTGAAAACCATATACAGTAAAGCATGTTATGGAAATTTCTTACTGGAGGGAAGTAATGATTGTAATTGTTGCTCTTTAAATTTCTGTTTAAATCAATGTATATTGTTTGATATAAATATATCTTCTATTCTTACCATCATTCCATTCAATATAGACTTCCACATGTAAATCTCTCCTGAGGGGATGTGTGTGTTTGTGTGTAGGTGCGTTTCTGTGAGTGAATTTTTTATATGTGAAAGCACAATGAAGCAAAAATAACAACTGTCTGATATTGAAATGGTTCCTAAATGGAGGCAATTCATTGTCAGTTGGAGTCAGCTCTAGATGAGAAAGAAAACTCAAAGCCTTCTAGGAGTTTAAGAATGCTAAAAAATAGGACCTTGGAATTCCACTATACACACATGTTTATTGATTTCGCAGGACATCCTGCCTTGGTGCAAATCTCCCTTTTTAAATTGTGAACTGCTGGAATCAGATAATATATTTTATTCAGACATTGTAGGGTTTGCATTTATTGGAACAAGTTCTCTAGAGTATATTCAGAAGACTTTTTTTTTTTTTAATCTTTGCCCCTCACTGTTTTGTTTATTTGTTTGTTTTATTTTCTTGCATTTAGTTTCTTAGATTATATCCTTCCATCTCTGCAGTTGAAAACTAAGGCTGGGTTAATGTTTAGTTGTCTACTATTTTGTAACAGGTTTTCCCAAACTTAGTGGTTTAAAATAACAATATTTATTACATTACCATTTCTGTGCAATGGGAATCCAGACATGGCTCAGCTGGGCCTTCAGGCCCTGGGTCTTTCACAGAGGTGCAGTGATGGTGTTGGGCAGGACTGTGGTCTCATCTGTAAACTTAGAATGGATCCATTTGAAAGTTTATTCTACTAATCATTATCAGTACTTTTTTTTTTTTCTTGGTACAGGCTGTTGAATAGGCCTCAGTTTCTAAAAGGCTATTGACAGTAGATTTCCCTTGCTTTCTTGTTACATGGGTCTTTCCATGAAACAGTTCTTAACAAAGTACCTGGCTTCATCAGCATGAGTATGTATGAGCTCAGGAAAAAAGTACCAGCAAAACAGAACTCAGAGTCTTCAGGAACTTAACCTCAGTAGTGATGTCACATCAGTTTTAAAATAAAGGGACAGAATTATACAAAGTCATGAATATCAGTAGGCAGGTTTATTGTGGGCCATCTTGGAAGTTGCCTACTAAAACTCATGAATTTTAAGGCAACGCTTAGGTAAATAAAATGTGTCTGATGATTTCAAATCACAAAACACAGTCTTGCTTAAGTCATTAGAAAATTTAGTCAAGTGTGTTTGCCAAATTTTCAGTCTTAAGTTAAAAATTATTCCCTGATCCTTTCCCAGTTCAAGTCTGTTGGGAAAGATGATTGGTTTGCTTCTCTCTTTTTCCAGCCAACACGTCCAAGTCTCCGATTCAGAACTGGATGCTGCATACGTACTGAGAAAACAGCCACATTTTGTTTAATAAAAATGTTGCCCTCTGGAGTGACTTTAAAAAAAACTGGGTGGTCTGCCCTTTCTTATCACGCTAAACCAAGTTTATGATATTTTCAGGGTGAGGTATAAAGAAAGAACAAATATAGGAGTAAAGTTATAACTCAACTCTCAGGACTTCAAAGAGTTTTAGTTGTATTTTCTCTTTTACAAAATTGTATGGATGTTGCCAATCATTCAGGGGCTGGCAGTTAGTTATCTAAAGATGTCTTGATCAGGGCAAACGTATCTCTATATCTTTTAGTCATTTTGGCTTTGTTCAACTACAAAGTTTGTAGTGGTACCTCTATTGCCTTTCTGCTAAGTTTTATTATACCTCAAAGTAGTTTTCTTCAATTGTGTTCAAGACAAAACCATCCTAACTCTCTTGTGGCATGGCGCACATCTGGTTCTTGGTAAAAACAGATGCTTTATCCCAACAAGCTCTGGGAGGGTGAGCCACCCAAAGCTGATACTTTTCTACCTGCTAGTTATATCATTGCTTTCCCTTTGGATATCTCTGTAGGACACATGGGCTTTCCAGATGGATCAGAGATAAAAAACCTGCCAGTGCAGGGTATGTGGGTTTGATCACTGGGTGAGGAAGACCCCTGGAGGAGGAAATGGCAACCGACTTCAGTATTTTTGCTGTGATAATCCCATGGACAGAGGAGCCTGGTGGGCTCCAGTCCACAAAAAGGTGGACACACCCAAAGTGACTTAGCACACATACATGCACATAGGACTCATGCCATTGCACTTTTCATGAGGGCATTAATCAAGTTCACTGAGTTTTCTTAAAGCTTCACTTCTCACTCACCTCCCACCCTGGTGGAGGAAGTGGAACTTAAAACAGACCCTAGCTTTATCAGTAAATTTTATTCTAATCTCTAACTCTAGATACTTTTAGACTTTATAATGTGAGTAAATGTGGAAAAACATTAAAAAAAATTAGAATCTTTTTTGCTCATCCTTTGAAAAACTTCTGCAATCTTGTTTCTTATTTTAGACTATGATATTTGTTTTGGTAATTCCATAAGCAATACCTCCTAAATAGAGGTGGGCTCCATAAATATTTTTAAATAAGTGAATATTATTATGCTAATTAACTATTATGTCCTTTCATGATATTCCAATTGTTATAAATAATGGAATAAGTAACCACAGCATGTTTTATATGCTTTGCATCAAGTGCCCAGACATCTCATGAAGCATTTTCTTCAGATGGTCTTCCCAGAAGCAGACTCCAGAGTTGAGGAGTTTACAAATGATATAACACTTTAGCTGTTTTGCTTCCCTAGACATTCTCTTTCCTATGAGGAACAGTGTTGTTGTTGTTTTTTATGCAGACCATTTTAAGTCTTTGTTGAATTTGTTACGATATTGCTCATGTTTTTATGTTTTGGTTTTTTGCTGACAAGGCGTGTGTGATCTTAGCTCCCAGACCAGGAATGAACCTACATCGCCTTCATTGGAAGGCAAAGTCTTAACCGCTAGACCACCAGGGAAGTCTTCAAGAGATGGTTTTTAGACACTGCTTGTATTGGAGTGGTTGGCTAAGCCTATTTAATTCAATGATACAATCATGGTGACTGTGCAACTGAAGTATATAATCTGCAAGTTCTAAATTTGAAATTTTGACATCTCTGTGTCTATAGCATACCATCTGAATGTGCCCTTTCTTCTCTAAGCTCCGAAGCTAAGCTGGATCAGGCATGATTTGTATTTGGATGGGAGACACCTCCCCCATTTTCTCTCATTGGTTCAGACTATAGGAAAGACACTAAATATGTTATATATACTGATCCCTTCTATCCTCAAAATTTATCATGAAATCTATAAAGTAGATATTTTAATGGTTCACTAAAAGGAAATTCATGCTCTCACATACACATTCACACAAACATGTACACATGAACACTCATACATACTATCTACATCTATCTACTACCAATCTGTTTACAATACAGAATTACAACATAAAATAAGAACTAGCTCCTTCACTTGAAGGACTCTTAAGGGACAAAATAGAAGTTGGAAGCAATGAGTCATGTGGGGTGACACACTAGAGAGAAAGAGCGATGTTCAGGATGGCTAGTGACACCGAGGAGGAGCAATGAGATTCCTGGTCCAGAAGATGTGATGCTGGCTCCTTTCAAATGACAGCAGTTGAACTTCACCTGCCACCAAGTCATTCAAGTAAGACTTGGCAGATTCACATCCCTTCAAACAAAAAGGCTAATATAAAGAGATACATAATTCAGTTAAAATAATAAGAAATTAACAGTACAGGACAAGCACTGATCCAAAAACCAAATATCTCATGGTAATCAGTATTAGAGAAGAACCAAATACATCCCCAAACAGGAGGACAGAGCCAAGACAGTACTCATAGGAAAATATAGAGTATTAAATGTTTTTATTTTAAGTAACAAAGACAAAAAGAAATTAAAAGGGTGACTGCTATAGATAAAGTTGGAATTAATGGATCAGAAAACAACTTTATAATTCATTAATTAAAATTCCTGTTTTTTACAGACACTATTGAATCAGCAAATCAATGCTAATTGTGATTAGAGAAGAAAGGGAGAAGGCATTTACAAGCAAGATTGGGGACAAAAAGAACACAAAGCTTAAGATTTAAGGAAGAGTGGTAAATAAGTATCAAGGGCGAATGCTGTGTTCAACTTTACGGTAATAAATCTGACAATATAGACAAATGGTCAATTTTCTGGGAAAAATATACATTTCCAAAATTGGCTTAGAAAAAAAGTATAGTTCCTCAAGAGATCAATAACTGCAGTAGATGTAAAACAGGTAGTAAATTTTCTACATATAAAGGGAGACAGTGCCAAGGCAGTTTTAGAGAGCAAGCATTCAAGAAAGAGATCATTCTCGTGTTCTATAAAATATTCTGGAGGATTTTTTTTTTCTTAAGTGGAGAGCTTTCCAATGCATTTTTGCAAGGATTACAGGGTCCTGATACAAATTTCCTCAAAACAAAAAGAGTACTAATAAACAAACAGATCTGGCCAGTCTCACTGACTAACACAGGTGCTCAAAATATAAAAATGAATAATTGCACAAATAACTAGATCTTATTAAAAGGAACTAATATGAAAAATGTATAATTATCATAAGACTTATTTCAGACTTGCAAGGTTAATGTCACAACATCCTACATCAGAGCATTACATTTGTTACAGCTGGTAAACCTACAGTAATATATTACAGGGGCTTCCCACGTGGTGCTAGTGGTAAAGAACCTGCCTACCAGTGCAGAAGACTTAAAAGTCCTTAGCTTATATTAGGGAATACCCTTGATGTTATATATTCTGTGGGTCTGTAAAAATGTATAATGACATGTATCCATCATTAAAGTACCATACAGAAGATTTTCACTGCTCTAAAAGTTTCCTCTGCTCTCCCTGTTCATTTCTCCCCACTCTCTAGTCGGTGGAAACCACTGATAATTTTGCTGTCTCCACAGTTTCCCATTGTCCATTATGTCATATTATTGAAGTCATACATGTAGCCTTTTTAGACTGGCTTCTTTTATTTAGTAACGTGCATTTAAGGTTCTTCTATGTCTTTTCATGGCTTAATACTAACTTTTTTTAGCGCTATTGACTAATACTCCATTGTTCAGATATACCATTTTATTAGCCATTCACATTCTAAAGGAAATATTGATTGCTTCTAAGTTTTAGAAATTATAAATTAAACTGTTATAAAATTCATAGGCAGGTTTCTACATGAACATAAATCTTCAGTTCCTTTGGGAAATCACACAGAACATGGTTCCTGGATTGTATAGTATTAGTGTGTTTAGTTCCATTAAAAACAAAAACAAGCTATCTTCCACAATGACTGTATCATTTTGCATTCCCACCATCGAAGAATGAGTTCCCATTGCTTTATATTCTTACCAGCATTTACTGTTGTCAGTGTTCTGGATACTGGCTCTTCTAGTACTTGTGTAGTGGTATCTCATTATTTTAATTTGCAATGCTCTGTGACATTTGATGTGGAGCATCTTATCATATGCTTATTTACAACTTGTATATATTTTTTGATGAAATGTCTATTAAAAATTTTGGTCCATCATTAAAATTGGGTTAAGTATTTTCACATTGGTGAGTTTTAAAATCTTTATGTATTTTGAATAATGACCCTTTATTGGATGTGTCTTCTGCAGATAAATTATTCTAGGCTGTGATTTGTCTTCTCATTCTCTTGACATTATCTTTCACAGAGCAGAATTTTTTTATTTTAATGAAATTCAGCTTATCAAATATTTCTTTCATTGGTAACAAATATCTTTTTGTGAAAGTAAAAATGAAGTCACTCAGTCGTGTCCGACTCTTTGCAACCCCATGGACTGTAGGCCACCAGGCTCCTCCCTCCATGGGATTCTCCGGGCAAGAGTACTGGAGTGGGTTGCCATTTCCTTCTCCAGGGGATCTTCCCAATGCAGGGATCAAACCTAGGTCTTCTGCATTCCCGGCATATGCTTTAACCTCTGAGCCACCAGGGAAGTCATTGCCATACCCAAGGTCATGTAGATTTTCTCTTGTGTTGTTTTCTTAGAACCTTAAATTTTTGTTTTATATTTAGGCCTATGGAGAAGGCAATGGCACCCCACTCCAGTACTCTTGCCTGGAAAATCTGATGGATGGAGGAGCCTGGTGGGCTGCAGACCATGAGGTAGCTAAGAGTTGAANGGGAAGTCATTGCCATACCCAAGGTCATGTAGATTTTCTCTTGTGTTGTTTTCTAAGAACCTTAAATTTTTGTTTTATATTTAGGCCTATGGAGAAGGCAATGGCACCCCACTCCAGTACTCTTGCCTGGAAAATCTGATGGATGGAGGAGCCTGGTGGGCTGCAGTCCATGAGGTAGCTAAGAGTTGAACACGACTGAGCGACTTCACTTTCACTTTTCACTTTCATGCATTGGAGAAAGAAATGGCCACCCACTCCAATGTTCTTGCCTGGAGAATCCCAGGGATGGGGGAGGCTGGTGGGCTTCCATCTATGGCGTCGCGCAGAGTTGGACACGACTGACCGAATCGACTTAGCAGTAGCAGCAGCAGCATGATAGAGTTAATTTTTTGAAGGTTATAAGAACTGTGTTTCATTATTTGTATGTGGTTGTCCAGTGTTCCAGTACATTTGTTGATGATAAAACACTTTATGATTATTATTTTAATAAATTGTTATCTCTTAGATCAATTAAGAAAATTTGAAGTTTTTATTTTATATTCACCCATTCTTTCTTCAGTATTCCACCTTTCTTCATGTAGATTTGAGTTTTTTGAACTCTATTTTTTTCCCTCCTCTTCAAAGAACTCATTTTAATATTTTTTGAAAGGCTATTCTACCTGAAATACTTTCAATTTTTGTTTGAAAAAGTCCTTGTTTCTTCTTCATTTGGAGAAACAATTTTGGAGGGTACAGATTTCTAGGTTGGTAGGTTTTTTGTTTTTATTTCTCTCTCAGTATTTTACATCTCACTTGCATGATTTCTGAGAAGCTGGAGGTTTCTATTGAGATAACTTCGAGCTCAGAGATTCTTCCTTCAGCTGTATCCAGTATACTAATAAAGTCATTCTTCATTTTGTCAGTGTTTTTGATCTCTAAGATTTATCAGTATTTTCAGTCCTTTTCCAGAATTACCATTTCTCTGCTTATAGTGTCCATCTGTTTTGAAGGTTGTCTACTTTATCCATTAGAGTCATGAGCATCTTAACCATAGTTGTCTTAAATCCCCACCCTGATAATTCTAACATCGCTGCCATATCTAGTTTTGTTGTTTTCCATGTTTCTTCAAATTTAATTGTTTGCTTTTTGGAATGTCTTGCCATTTTTTTTTTCTTGATAGCTGGACAGGATATACCACATAAAGGAACTGCTATAAATAAACCTTCAGTAATGATGTTCAGAGAGTTGAAGAGAGGGGAAGCTTCCTGTAGACCTTAGACTGGTCTCAGTTATTTAGTGAGCCTACACTTCTAGACTGTGAACTTCACCAGTATTTGTAAGTTTTTATTTTTTTTTAAGTTTTCTCTCCCCTTAGATTGGAGAGTGTCCAAAGTAGGGTGGAATTGGAGGTTTGTGTTCCTTCAGGTTAGTTAGGCTCTGACAACACTCCAGCAGCTTAGGCTCTGATTAACTGGTTTCTCTTGATGGCACGCCCTGTTATGAATGAAAGAGAGCTCTGACATATTTTAAAAATGCTATTCTTCCTTTGTGGAAGTATGAAGTGACTTTTCTCCAGTATCTACTGTGAAAACTTGGTCAAACTCTTAGAGGTAAATCTCACAAAACTGGGTGACAGCAGGTGGGGGGACTATGAATGAATTCTCTTGGGAGTTTTTAACTTTCAGAATTGTTTACAGTCAAGCTTAGCAATTTGCCAATAAACTACAGTATAAATTTTCCCACTCTGGGGTTGGCTCCCAGGGTAATTTTCTTTCGTGAGTCTTTGCTCAGGGAAGCCTATGATCACTGTGGTTTTCTCGCTGTCTTGCCAGTCTTGGGGTTAGTGTTTTGGCTTGTGTCCTCACCTCTCTTAAATATCGTAAAAGAGTTGTTGATTTTTCATTTGTTCAGCTTTTTACTTATTGTTAGGACAGGATGATGACTTACACACATAACTAGAGGCTAAAAATCCCTGTGCAGGTATTTTTGAAAATATGTTAAAAAATAAAAGAATATATATTTTGTGTTGCATGAAGCTTATTCTTCATGATGATTAAAGAAGGCAAGATTGACAAGACTGTGAGGATAAAAACACTTTCATACACAGAAAGTGAACTATGATAAAATCCCTATGGAGATTTGAATAAAATCTTATAAAACACATTTGTTTCTTTGCTCAGCAGTCTCATTTCCAGGAATTTTGCCTAAAGACACATATTTACTAACTGGAAAATAAATAAACAATGACATAATATCAAAAGCAAAATACATGCACAAACACATTCACAAATACAATTTTCAAGCAATATATTAGAAATAATCCAATAGCATACATAGATCATTGACTAGAAAAGTACATAAATCTATAATTAAACATTATACTATTAAAATTGCATTTATGAAAATGTGTAGTTTTGTTGTAGTCTAATGAGAATACTATGCAGCTATAAAAAATATTTTAAAAACCTCTGTGAACTTATATGGTATGTTTTCTAGTCTACAGAGTTTATAAACAAGGTCTATCAGTATATATACTATGTTACTTTTTATGCAAGAAATACAAATAAGGCTTGTTTTGAAGAATTTATGCAAGAACAAAAGACTTCCAAAGCTAATGAAATTAGGTGTTTCCAGGAGTAAGTTTGAAAGTGATAAAAATGTGGATTCAACTGTTGTGACTATATCTTTCCCCACATCTTTGAGCTTAAAAAATCATGCTATTATCATATACCTGAAATTCAAGTTAAATTTATCTATGAGAGTAGTAAATAAAGATATTTATATTTTCAGGAACAACTGTTCTTACTCTGGAGGAAGAGAGATACAGACTCAGGGAAAGGAGATGAGAGGAGAATTGCGTTGAACTGTAATTAAAGGCATCAAGGCTAAGTCATTGTTAAAAGACAAGAAAGCGGGACTCCTCATTAGCAATGGGCATATTCTATGCCCACTCTAAATACTACTCCCTACTGACCAAAAAAAAAAAAGTAACCAACAAACCAAATGAACAAAAAACCCAAGTGTTCTGGGTCAAGAGTATTTCAAAGTAAGGTAAAATATCTAATTGTCCAATAAAGTGAAGAAAATGCTCTGAGACTAATGGAAAGTTGGCAAAAACACACAGGAGCCAGATTAAACAGCTCCCACTGGCAGAAAATGAGCTTCGAAATGAATAATGACAGAAATAAATTCCAACATACTGATGTCCAAAATAGAGTAAGTCTGTACTTACCCTAAAACAAAATAATACTTAAAAGGTAACAGAGGGGCAATGGAAAAACTTTTCTTTATAACATAATGCTACTAAGCAAACACGGAACTTCATTTCACTGAAAAGTCACAGTATGTTTTGTAGAAGACATCCATTCACAAAAAGCACTTTACAGAAATGAACTTAAAAATGAATATTCTGGAATGTTGTATTTGAAATTTCCTATGTATTTTTGAGCATTCATAATGAACTCTAGTTTAAAATATTAAGGTACAGTGACATAGTTCACTTAGAGATTGGTAAAAATGTAAGTCACAGTCTTTTTTCCAAATTATGGGTATATATTTTAAGTTCTATGGGCAAAGATTGGAGAAGGCAATGGCACCCCACTCCAGTACTCTTGCCTGGAAAAGCCAATGGATGGAGGGGCCTGGTAGGCTGCAGTCCATGGCGTCGCTGAGGGTAGNACAAAAGACTTCCAAAGCTAATGAAATTAGGTGTTTACAGGAGTAAGTTTGAAAGTGATAAAAATGTGGATTCAACTGTTGTGACTATATCTTTTCCCACATCTTTGAGCTTAAAAAATCATGCTATTATCATATACCTGAAATTCAAGTTAAATTTATCTATGAGAGTAGTAAATAAAGATATTTATATTTTCAGGAACAACTGTTCTTACTCTGGAGGAAGAGAGATACAGACTCAGGGAAAGGAGATGAGAGGAGAATTGCGTTGAACTGTAATTAAAGGCATCAAGGCTAAGTCATTGTTAAAAGACAAGAAAGCGGGACTCCTCATTAGCAATGGGCATATTCTATGCCCACTCTAAATACTACTCCCTACTGACCAAAAAAAAAAAAGTAACCAACAAACCAAATGAACAAAAAACCCAAGTGTTCTGGGTCAAGAGTATTTCAAAGTAAGGTAAAATATCTAATTGTCCAATAAAGTCTAGAAAATGCTCTGAGACTAATGGAAAGTTGGCAAAAACACACAGGAGCCAGATTAAACAGCTCCCACTGGCAGAAAATGAGCTTCGAAATGAATAATGACAGAAATAAATTCCAACATACTGATGTCCAAAATAGAGTAAGTCTGTACTTACCCTAAAACAAAATAATACTTAAAAGGTAACAGAGGGGCAATGGAAAAACTTTTCTTTATAACATAATGCTACTAAGCAAACACGGAACTTCATTTCACTGAAAAGTCACAGTATGTTTTGTAGAAGACATCCATTCACAAAAAGCACTTTACAGAAATGAACTTAAAAATGAATATTCTGGAATGTTGTATTTGAAATTTCCTATGTATTTTTGAGCATTCATAATGAACTCTAGTTTAAAATATTAAGGTACAGTGACATAGTTCACTTAGAGATTGGTAAAAATGTAAGTCACAGTCTTTTTTCCAAATTATGGGTATATATTTTAAGTTCTATGGGCAAAGATTGGAGAAGGCAATGGCACCCCACTCCAGTACTCTTGCCTGGAAAAGCCAATGGATGGAGGGGCCTGGTAGGCTGCAGTCCATGGCGTCGCTGAGGGTAGGATACGACTGAGCGACTTCACTTTCACTTTTCATTTTCATGCATTGAAGAAGGAAATGGCAACCCACTCCGGTGTTCTTGCCTGGAGAATCCCAGGGACGGGGGAGCCTGGTGGGCTGCTGTCTATGGGGTTGCACAGAGTCAGACACGACTGAAGTGACTCAGCAGCAGCAACAGCAGCAGCAGCATGGGCAAAGATGGATATCACTTTTTAAGTATGCATATTATCATATATGAAGAAAAGTGTTAGTTGTTCAGTTGTATCTGATTCTTTGTGACCCCACAGACTGTAGCACACCAGGAAAATTCCAAACAAGAATACTTCAGTGGGTTTCCATTTCCTTCTCCAGGAGATCTTCCCAACCCAAGGATCAAACCTGGGTCTCCTGCATAGCAAGTCGATTCTTTACTGTCTGAGTCACCAAGGAAGCCCCTTACAATATATAACACACTGTCAAATATATTTGGTTATATAACAAACGCAAAACAAATAAAATAATATCATATACCTTGTTTTGCTTAAAATACATCATGTAGTCCTATTGTGAAGTCAAAAAAATCCAAACTTCTTCTCAGCTCCTACAAGCTCTGCCTGGACTGGCCCTTCCCTTCCTTGTTCCATGTCCTACGCTTGTATGCACACCATTCATTGTCTCATGGTTGAATCTACAAGCTCTTTCCTGCCTCAGAGCATTCATGCCTGGAAGACCCAGGTTTGATTCTGGGTATGGGAAGATCCCCTGGAGGAGGAAATAGCAACCCACCAGTATTCTTGCCTGGAGAATCCAATGGACAGAGGAGCCTGATGGTCTATAGTCCACAGGGTTGCAAAGAGTCAGACACAACTAAGTGACTGACACTTTCACTTAACTTTTCAATGGTTTCCCTCCCATTCTCTTCATAAGTTCATTTTTTTTTAATCAAACAGTATATTTTAGCTGACCACCTCATACTCCATATTGCTTTATTCTTCTCATTAGGCTATTTAAAACATTGTCAATATTTACTTTAGCATTTGTTCACATGTTTAATGTTTGTTTCTTCTACTAGACTTTGAATTCCATACTCCTTATAGAATGTGTATTAACCATGATTTTTCTATGGCCTAATATGGGGCATAGCATATACTATGGTTATCAACAGAAGTTTTGTAAATATGGGAATGAATCTATATTAGCCATTATTATAAGCAACTCTTGCTTTAGTATAAACAATTATCTTATTATTTAAAGTGATTTTAATATAAAACATTTTATTTTGCTACCCATGGATTTAGCATAGGTATTCACCCTAGTATTCTGGCCACAAGATCCCCATGAACTGTATAAAAAAGCAAAAAGATATGACACCAAAAGGTGAGTCCCCCAGGTGGGAAAGAGTCCAATATGCTATTGGGGAAAAGCAGAAGACAATTACTCTAGAAAGAATACCTTTCTACTCTGGAGCTAAAAAATAGCTCCAGAAAGAATGAAGTGGCTCAGACAAAGCAGAAATGACACTCAGTTGTGGATGTGTCTGTTGACGAGAGTTGTAAAAGCCGATGTTGTAAAGAATAGTTTTGCATGCTGCTGCTGCTGCTAAGTCGCTTCAGTCATGTCTGATTCTATGTGACCCCACAGACGGCAGCCCATCAGGCTCCCTTGTCCCTGGGATTCTCCAGGCAAGAACACTGGAGTGGGTTGCCATTTTCTTCTCCAGTGCATGAAAGTGAAAAGAGAAAGTGAAGTTGCTCAGTTGTATTGCATAGGAACATGAAATACTAGATCCATGAATCAAGGTAAATTGAATGTGGTCATGTAGGAGATGACAAGAATAAGCATCAACATCTTGAGAATCAGTGCACTAAAATGGAAATAAATGGGTGAATTTAATTCAGATGACCAGAATATCTACACTGTGTGCAAGAATCCCATAGAAGAAATGTAGTAGCCCTCATAATCAACAAAGAACCTTAAATGCAATACTTGGGTGCAATCTCAAAAATGACAGAATGATCTCAGTTTGTTTCCAAGGCAAACCATTCACAGTAATGCAAGTCTACGCCCCAACCACTGAAGAAGATGAAGTTAATCAGTTCTATGAAGACCTACAAGACCTTTTAGAGTTAATACCAAAAAAAGATGTCCTATTCATCACAGGTGATCAGAATGCAAAAGAAGGAATTCAAGAGATAACTGGAGAAACAGGCAAGTTTGGCCTTGGGGTAAAAAATGAAGGAGTGCAAAAGCTAACAGAATTCCGATGAAAGAATGCACTGGTCATAGCAAATACCCTTGTTCAACAACACAAAAGATGACTTTACACATGGAAATCACCAAATGGTCAATACAGAATTCACATTGATTAGATTCTTTGTAGCTGAAGAAGCTGTATGCAGTCAGCAAAAACAAAACCTGGAGCTGCCTGTGGCTCAAATCATCAGCTCCTTATAGCAAAATTCAGGCTTAAACTAAAGAAAGCAGTTAAAACTGGTAGGCCAGTCAGGTATGAACTAAATCAAATCTTCTATGATTTTACAGTGGAGGTGACAAATAGATTCAAGAGATTAGATCTAACAAACCGAGTGCCTGAAGAACTGTGGACAAATGTTCAAAATATTGTACAGGAGGCAGTGAACAAAATCATCCCAAAGAAAAAGAAATGCAAGAAGGCAAAGTAGATATCTGAGGAGGCTTTATAAATAGCTAGGGAAAGAAGAGAAGTGAAAAGCAAGGGAGAAAAGGAAGGGTACATCCAGCTGAATATAGAGTTCCATGGAATAGCAAGGAGAGAAAAGAAGGCCTTCTTCAATTAACAATGCAATGAAATAGAGGAAAACAATAGAAAGGAAAGACTATAGGCCTCTTCAATAAAATTGGAAACATCAAAGGAACATGCAAAGATGGGCCAATGAAGGACAGAAATGGTAAAAGCATAATAGAAGCAGAGGAAATCAAGAAAGGATGATAAGAACCCAGAGAACTCTACAAAAATATCTTAATGTACTGTATAATCACAATGTGTAGTCACCCACACAGAACCAGACATTCTGGAGTGTGAAGTCAAGTGGGTCCTAGGAATCACTACTGCTAATAAAGCTAGTGGAGATGATGATATTCCAGCAGAGGTATTTAAAATCCTAAAAGATGATGCTGTTAAAGTGTTGTACTCAATATGTCAGTAAGTTTAAAAAGTCCAGCAGTGGCCACAGAACTGGAAAAAGTCAGTATTCATCCCAATTCCCCAAAAGGGCCATACTAAACAATGTTCAAACTACCGGACAATTACACTCATCTCCCATGCTAGTAAGATTATGCTCAAAATCCTTCAAGCTAAGTTTCAGCAGCTTGTGGAATTGAGAACTTCTAGATGTCCAAGCTAGGTTTAGAAAAGGCAGAGGAACCAGAGATCAAATTCACTGTATCCTAAAGAAAGCAAAGCAATTCCAGAAAATCATTTACTTCTGTTTCATTGACTATGCTAAATCCTTTATGCGGATCATAACAAACTTTGAAAAAGTCTTAAAGAGATGGCAATACCAGACCATCTTACCTGTCTCCTAAGAAACCTATATGAAGATCAGGAAGCAACAGTTAGAACTTTATAAGGAACAACTGACTGGTTAAAGATTGAGAAAGGAGTATGACAAGGCTATTTATTATCACCCTGTTTATTTAACTTATATGCAGAACACATCATGCAAAATGCCAGGCTGGATGAAAGTCAAATTCGAAACAAGAATTCCAGGAGAAATATCAACAGTCTCATATATGCAGATGATACCACTCTAAAGGCACAAAGTGAAGAGGAACTAAGAGCCTCTTGATGAGGGTGAAAGAGGAGAGTGAAATAGCTGGCATAAAACTCAATATTGAAAAAAAATAAGATCATAGTATCCAGTCCCATCACTTCATGGCAAATAGAAGAGGGGAAAGTGGAAGCAGTGACAAATTTCCTCTTCTTGGGCTCTAACATCACTGCCCATGTTGATTGCAGCCATGAAATTAGAAGATGATTGCTTTTTGGCAGAAAAGCTATGAAAAATCTAGAGAGTGTATTAAAAAAATAAATACATCACTTTGCTGACGAAGGTCTGTATAGTTAAGGCTGTGATCTTTCCAGTAGTCATGTACGGATATCAGAGTTGGACCACAAGTAAGGCAGAGCATCAAAGAATTGATGCTTTCAAACTGTGATGCTGAAGACTCTTGAGAGTCCTTTCAAAAATAAGGAGATCAAACCAGTCAATCCTAATGGAAATCAACCCTAAATACTCATTGGAAGGACTGATGCTAAAGCTGAAGGTCTGATGCAAACAGCCAACTCACTGGAAAAGATCCTGATGTTGGGAAAGACTGAAGGCAAAAGGAGAAGAGGGTGACAGAGGATGAGATGGTTGGATGGCATCACCAATTCAATGGACATGAACTTGGCCAAACTCCAGGAGATGGTAAGAGAAGAGGGAGGCCTGGTGTGTCACAGCCCATGGGGTCACGAAGAGTTAGACACAACTTGGCAACTGAACACAAACACACATTCACCTGGTGCTGTGGGAACAACAGAGGTGAACTGAATGTGTAGCAGACACTGCCAACTTGAATCCACAGTCCATGTCTAGAAACTCTAGTTAGTCACCAGGATATGCTTTGTATAAAGAATGTAGGTTATTCTTGTGGGAGAGAACAGGAGAGTGGATGTGACATTAAGAAATAATATCTAGTAAAACAAACAAATAAATAAAATTCTTAGTCATCAGAAGGAAAATAATTCAATAAAGCTCCCTCAGTGATCTGCTTCCTTTTTTCCAAAGGGATAAAGCTTCACGTTTCTCTTTTAAATGTGTCATTATCCCAGCATTATGAACGGAAACCTGAATTTGGGGAAGAAAAGGGTGCAATAACTTAAAAATGATGTAACTGTTTTCAGACAAACTTCTGTGAGATGCTGGGATGGAAAAGTAGCATTATTTGGGCAACAGTATAAGCGAGGATGATATGAAGATTGGGGAAGGTGCAGGGAGACTATTCTCTTCAGCTCAGTGCAAGTCCAGGTACAGAGGACTCTGGTAGGTGGAGGGACAAAACCCAAGTTCTGTGTGGATAATAGGCATCTGACCAGAGGAAGAGGTTTTTCTTATGACACTCACTAAACAAACTCTTTAGGCTCTGAAAGACAAGAAAAGAGAACATGGAGAGGAACTCTTATTTGTGTTGCAAAAAGATAAACTTTGCTATTACATGACTTCATTTTTACTTTCAGTCCACTATGACCCAAGGTTTCACATAGTCCTTGGTTTGAAGAGTTCACACACTACATACCAGTAGTATATTACAGAGATTCTGAAGCCAAAATGTAAAGATTTCAAATATTCCTAGAATAGGTCTGTATAGAGAAAGTAAATGAAAAAAGAAAGTGTAACAAATGAGGTATTTTGGAAATTTTAAAAGATAGACTATTACCCTAAAAGGGTACAGAGAAGTAATTTGGATAAGCAAATTTTAAAAAGGACTCAAACAAAAGACTACTGGAGATTATCATTTGCATCAAAAAAGAAAGAAAATGAATTATTAACTTATTGAACCCCTTGAACTGAAGTGAAGTGAAGTCGCTCAGTCATGTCTGACTCTTTGTGACCCCATGGACTGTAGCCTACCAGACTTCTCCATCCCTGGGATTCTCCAGGCAGGAATACTGGAGTGGATTGCCATTTCCTTCTCCAGGAAATCTTCCCAACCCAGGGATTGAACCCGTATCTCCTGTAATGCAGGCAGACACTTTACCATCTGAGTCACCAGGGAAGCTCCTTGGAGCCGTGCAAATTTTTACTAAAAAGTAAAAGGAAATATTTTCTTATATAGGCACCTCACCAACCAGAATCAGCAAAATCCACTTAGAAACATACTGACCTTTAGTTTGAGAGATTACATAAAATATAATGATAGTCTTTTAAAAATTTGCCATAATTTTGACAGTTTTTATTTTGACCTCTACTATTGATGTTTACTAATTAAGGAAGTCCTTAAGTTGCCTCTAGGATTTTTAATATATGAACGTTCAACTTTAAAGAAATTATAGAAGTATAGGATTAATTTTCAACCTAGTAGTTATTTGTTACCATTATTAAATGGTAGTTTAATAATGTAGTTGTTTGTTACCATTATTAAAGCATTAGAGTTTCACATTGAAAAATGGGCAAAATACTGAAAAAAAGTGTTTTCAAAATGTTTCTGTAAATATACACACATATACATAAAATTAAGTGCATTGTTTGAAGCATAAATCCTTGTATTCACTTAACACTTTTATAATTTCTATACTTAATAGTCTCTAGAAGTTAAATTAGGTGGAATTCTAGGAAAAATCATTAAAGGTGATCTTTCTGAAGCATAATTCTGAAGCACCCAATCCATTCTGGCTCATAATTTTATTCGTTACGATTAATTTTGCAGTGATAGGAATTGTTAGATTCACTATTTTGTTTTTTTTTTGATCAGGAGGTGTTAGACTTTATTGCCTGAAGTGGTACCATTTGTTCTCAGTGAAATATGGTGAGCATCACCTTACTTTTTTATTAAGTGTATATTTATAACCTTGAGAAGCAAATGTACTGTATCCACATGGCTAACATTTATTGTTTTATGTTCTGCACGCAAAGCTGCTTTTCTTAATAATAAGAAACAGCTGTTGTAAGCACAACAATGACTGCAACGGGTCATGCATGCCTAAATTAGATACAAAGGGAGCCAAGCAGGGCTAAACTCTTTAATTCTGTCTCACTCTTCCATGATTGATGCTCTCTAAAAAGAGCAGTTAAACACTGTGCTGAGATTTAACAGATGCTAAAAGCAGACCATTCCAGTGTACATTTGTTAGGCAGCTGTGTTTTACACCAGCAGTGATTACAGTGGGGAATCAGTTTCCATGACAGTAAGACTGACAGAACTTACATGCAGCAAAGTAAGGTAAAATAATGGAAAATATTAGTGCAGTTCACAATATCTATATCTATGTATAAGTTAGATATCAGTACATTGGTTGTTTGTACACACATAAAATCTAAAGCTCTATTCTTTGCATAAATGATAATTAAATTACTGAACTATGTAGAATGGTAATTATAAGATATATGGAGCTTTGTATATTTTGAGAAAAAATAGAAATAAGCTTAGAACTTATGGCATGCGGTACATTAGGATAGCCACAAATTTTGCTTCTATTTAAACCTTTCCTTTCATGGATTTAAAAGTCATCTTTCAATCATATATTTCGTCCTCTAAATCTTTCATATTAAGAAAATTTTGGCAGAAATGAAATAATTTCTGATGCACAAATCTACTTCGGAAGGAGAGAAACTTTATATAAAATAACGTCTACAGAGGATTTACACACAACAATTTCAAAAATGTACAGTTAAATATATAGACATTTTAATCTTTTGGCTGTTATGAATAATGCTTCACTGAAAATGGAAGGGTGCATATCTCATCAAAATCCTGTTTTCAGTTCTTTTTGGAGAAATAACTGGAAGTGTGATTGCTGGATTATATGTTAGTTTTATTTTTAATTTTTGTTTGAGGAATCTCCATTCTATTTTAAACAGTGGCTGCACCATTTTACATTTCCACCACAGTGCACAGGGGTTATAAATTCTCCATATCCTCACAACCAATCATTGTTTCCAATGGTTTTATAGAAACAGCTATCCGAACATGTATGAGGTAATATTTCCTTAGTTTTGTTGTGCATTTCCCTGATGATTCATGATGTTGAGCATGTTTTAATATGCTTGTTGGTCATTTGTATGTCAACCTAAACATCCATCAATTAATGAATGAAGAAAATATGATATATACATGCAATGGAATATCATTTAGCGTTAAAAATGGAGGAATCCAGTCATAAGCTAAAACAATGCATGATTCCACTTATAAGGGGTATCAAAAATAGTCAAAATTCATAGAAGCAGAAAGTAGAATTGTTCTTGTCAAAGATGTGGGTCAACAGATGAATGAGGAGCTTCTGTTCAATGGGTACAGGGTTTCTGTCAAGCAAGACAGAAGAGTTTTAGTAATCTACTGTGTAACAATATGCATATAGTTAACAGCACTTTACTGTACATTAAACGTTTTGACAAGGGGGTAGATTACATGTTATACATATTTTTTAACCCAGAAATTAGAATAACAAAAAAGAATGCGGTTTTGCACATATTTCCGTTCATATAATTATTAGCACATAATTTATTTTTTAGTTTTATGAAATATTTCTAATATGTGTATTTCACAAGGAGTATTAGTCTTCTCTGGCTGCTATAACAAAATGCCATTCATTGGGTGACTTAAACAAGAGACATTGATTTTTTTCATGTAGTGTGAGTTCATAATAATGGTGCCATAAATCTGGTTTCTGGTGAGGGCTTTCTTCCTAGTTTTGTCCCCCAAATCAATGAGACACAGTAAAGTTCTTCAATATTTTTATATTTTATTTCTTTCTTGTCTTCCAAGTAAATGAATTTAAATAATTTACCCTCAAATTCATGAAATACATTTTTGTTCTTATTTCCAATGTTGTGTTAAACCCCTCAATGTTGTTGTTGTTGTATCATCTTTTGTACTTTCAATTCTGGAATGTCTAATGATTATTTTTTGGTTGTTTTAGTTTTCTTTTCTCTGTTGAGATTCCCCAAGTATTTTCTTATTATGTCTATCTTGTCCCTCAAAATTTATACATGCTTTGTCAACAGTTGACAAACTTTTTCTTAGCTATTTATATATCTGAATCATTTTGGTGTCTGTTTATGTTTATTAATTTTTCCTAATTATCACATTTTCCTGTGTCTCTGCTTAATTAGTCATTTTTGCCTACTGTCTGCTTGAGTTAACTTGTAGGCTACTTGGGTTATATTGCCATCCATTAATATTGAAGTGTTATGTTGATATACCTATTCATTTACTTTTTATTAGAAGTATTTCTTTCAATTGCTTTCTACAATTAAATAAACTTTGTTTCACTTCCAGTTGGGTCATATTTAGGTCAAAAAGCAATAAATACCATAAGCATTTAAAGCAAGAATTGATCTGATTAAAATAATAATCTGCTTACAAATTGTTGGGAGGGCTAGAGGGGAAAAGGTCAAGAAAATTGCTATTAACTTTCAGATTTAAAGAGACATTTTAGGGAATCAGAAAGATACCACATATCCTGAAGCACAAGATTTTCCCAGATATTTAGGCAAGAGGCTTTTCGTAGGAGATGTTGAAAAGCTCATGAGTTTGTGCTTTTTCTTCTGGAGAAAGACTATTGTCTTCCAAATATCAAATGAGTAGCTAGTTTGCAAATCAATGAGGAAACAATGAGAACAGTGACAGACTATTTTTTGGGCTCCAAAATCACTGCAGATGGTGACTGCAGCCATGAAATTAAAAGATACTTGCCCTCTGGAAGAAAAGTTTTGACCATCCTAGACAGCATATTAAAAAGCAGATACATTACTTTGCCAGCAAATGTCCCTCTAGTCAAGGCTATGGTGTTTTCAGTGGTCATGTATGGATGTGAGAGTTGGACTATAAGGAAAGCTGTGCTCTGAATAATTGATGTTTTTGAATTGTGGTGTAGGAGACTCTTGAGTGTCCCTTGGAGCACAAGGAGATCCAACCAGTTCATCCTGAATTCAGGAAATCAGTCCTGAATTACTGAATATTCATTGGAAGCACTGATTTTGAAACTCCAATACTTTGGCCACTTGATGTGAAGAACGGACTTATTAGAAAAGACCTTGATGCTGGGAAAGATTGAAAACAGGAGAAGGGAATGACAGAGGATGAGATGGTTGGATGGCATCACCGATTCAATGGAGATGAGTTTGAGTAAACTCCAGGAGTTGGTGATGGACAGGGAAGACTGGCGTGCTGCAGTCCATGGGGTCACAAAGAGTTGGACATGACTGAGCGACTGAATTTAACTGAAGCTAGCTTGAAAACTGGCTCTGGAACATTGTTGGAAGAAAGATTTTGTGAATAGTCCTTGTCATGTGTCTCACCCCTGTCCTACAAGTGACATATGATATCATTTGTAATCAGTTCAGTTCAGTCGCCCAGTCGTGTCTGACTCTTTGCGACCCCATGAATCGCAGCAGGCCAGGCCTCCCTGTCCATCACCAACTC
>SJYA01000720.1:136337-201913 GCA_006410615.1 Neotragus moschatus | reverse complement strand
GGGGGGGGGGAGGGGATCAAGTTATATAGAAGTTTGCAACAGGGCAGGTAGTCTGACCATCTAAAGATTATTATTAAGTAAGTAAAACCAGATATTTCAAGTTAAGGAATTTAGCACTTTTCTATGTAGGGGAAGATGTAAGAGTCTAGGGTCACTGAAATCTTTCCTTTCAAATGCATCTCAGCTCTTTGGGGTCATCCTTAGTTCCTCAAGGCTCACCATTGGGAGTGACTGCAGCCTAAGGGCTGCCAGATTATAGGTACTGTTCTTCCTGGGTGCCCTTGTAGCTCAGAAATTGACATTTGGAGGGACAGAATCACTGATGGCTGGGACATTCTTGTTTACTAATATGGCAGGAAATACTCCATTTCTCAGCAGCATGTGGAATCCTTCTGGACCAGGTATTGAACCCATGTCCCCTGCATTGGCAGGTGGATTCTTATCCATTGCATTACCAGGGAAGTCCAGAAAAGAGCACTGTTAAAGAGAACAGGCAGAAGTTAAAATGGCCAAGACAGATTTTATTTAAAAAAAAGATTGCAATAGAGACTTGGATTAGAACTGGGAATGATTCAGAATACAACCAGAACAAGTGGGGATTTACTGCCAAGGAGCAAGTGGGGGGAGGGGCAGCTTTGGTGGATGGAAAATTACTAAGAAGAGTTGTCAGGTCTTTGGGGGCCATTCACCTGAAGGCAGGTGAGGGTGATCAAATATCCCCAGGGTATAGTGGGGATGCTGAGTTTGATCAGGTGTCAAGGGTGGAGTATTCAGCTAAATTGACTTAGAAAGATTCTTGCTAAAACTGGATTCTATAAGGAGGTACAGGGATGGGCCTTGCTGGGGAGAAGATTCAAGGGAGCCTGACTAATGTTGGGTTAAGCAGAGAGTCTTTGTCAGTTCCCTGTCTTGTTCAAGGGAAGCAGAGGCGTTCTTCTTTCCTCTGATCAATATATTAATACATTCATTTTTCATTTGGTTGCTTTTTATTCATTTAGAACCAGCTGAATCATCTGTTGCGACTTGATGAGGGTTGATAATTGCTGTGCGTTGGGATCCACAGACATTTGATGAGAGGAATACCTTGAAGATAAATAGAAAGATGAAGACTAGAGACCAAATTGGTCCTGTGCCCAACTTTGTAGACCTTCAGGGAGCCTCCAGAAGAAGTCCCCAGACCTGTAGTCCCTCCTCAATGGGTGGTGATGGAAGTAATGCACACACCTCTTCCTTCATGTCTCGAACCTTCCTGGTTAAGGCAGAGATTTCATGTAGATTGCCAAGGACAAAGATGCAGCAGTTGCTTCTGACCACTGTGCACGTGCCCCCTTCTTGGGGTCATATCGAGGCTGATGCAGTTATGGAGAACAGCGTGCTGGGTTTCTCATCCTTGGTGAGTCACTGATTTGAGGCCAGTGGCGATGTTATCTGAGGACAATGTGAATTGCTTCAGCAAGGAGCAGGTAATTCTGTTGTTGAGTCTAACCTCTTGAGCCATATGATAGATTCCTGGGCATGGTACCCAAAAGGTGGCAAACCTTTGTCCCCAAATAGTAGTGAGGTGGTGGATGGAATGTAGGCCCAATTCTATAACTGTTCTTTTTCTAAATTGTTCCCCAGGAACCAAGATCATATACAAGGGTATTTGTAGATGGTGATGTAGATGATGTCCTGAATATCTTTTGTTCCTATAGTGGGAGGAAATTAAACTGAAGGAGTGATGACTCTTTTAGAGATAGCTTAAGAGAGGAAGGAGATTGTGGGAAATAGGGTAAGATGAGGGGATGGGTGAGATTGTCAAGGTAACAGTGTCTGGCCCAGATGGAAGGTAACAGCCAATAAGCATGGGTTCCATGGACAAAATAAGAATGATCTGGAGTTAGGTAGGGGCTATAGAGATAGTTATCTGATGGCTAAAGGTAACCAAAGGATGGTCAGTTTGGGTGGGGAAAGGATTTGTTTGAAAGTGGTCCTCCTGTGGTTGATCTGTGTCTCAGCAATTACTCTGGGAGGGGCAGTGGGATCATTTCCACTTGTATGAGGGATGTGCAGAGTTCCTGGAGTGGCTTGAGGGTTTTATGTTGTACATTATACCCTTGCAGCTTGACACCTAATAGTGTGTACCCCTACCTGTATATTGCCCTTCCCCCTTCCCTCTCCCTCTGCCCCATAACCACTAATTTGTTCTCTTTATCTGTGAATTTGCATCCTTTTTGTTATATTACTAGTTTGTTGTATTTTTTTAGATTTCACGTGTGAGTGATATACAGTGTTAGTCTTAGTCTATTTCTCTAAGCATAATACCCTCCAAATCCATCCATGTTGCTGAAATAGCAAAATTTCGTTCTTTCTTATAGCTTAATGGCATTCCATTAAATATATATATCACATTTTCTTTATCCTTTCATCTGTTGATAGACATCTAGGTTGCTTCCCTATCTTTGGCTATTGTAAAAAATGCTGCTATGAACATTGGGGTGCACGTATCTTTTCAAATAAGTGTTTTTTTTTCAGGTATATACCCAGGAGTGGAATTGCTGGGTCATATGGTAGTTCTATTTCTAGACTTTTGAGAAACTTCCATACCATTTTTCATAATGGCTGTACCAATTTACATTTCCCCCAACAGTGTGCAAATGTTCCCTTTTCTTTGCATCCTTGCCAACATTTGTTCTTGGTGTTCTTTTTGATGATAGTCATTCTGACCAGTGTGAGGTGATACCTCATTGTGGTTTTCTCACCTTTTTTTTTTTTTTCTTTTTGGCTTTTTGGCTGTGTCACATGGCTTGTGGGATCATAGCTCCCTGATCAGTGGTTGTACCCAGGCCCTGGCAGTGAACATGCTGAGTCCTAACCACTGAACCACCAGGGAACTCCTCCCTTGGTTTTTTCATTGTCTTTTAAAAGTTATTTATTTTTGGCAATGCTGGGTCTTCATTGCTGCTCAGAGTTTTCTCTAGTTGCAGTGCGTGGGCTTCTCACTGTAGTGGCTTCTCGTTGCAGAGCGTGGGCTCTAGGCACATGGACTTCAGTACTTGAGACACAGTGGCTCATTAGGTGTGGCTTGCGGGCTCTAGAGCGTGGGCTCAGTTGTGTTATGTGGGCTTAATTGCCCTTGGCATGTGGAATCTTCCCAGACCAGGGATCAAACTTGTGTCCCCTGCCTTGGCAGGTGGATTCTGGTCCACTGGACCACCAGGAAGTCCTTTTCATTGTGATTTTGGTTTACTTTCCCTGATGATTAGTGATACTGAGCATCTTTTCATGTGCCTGTTGGCCATCTGCATTTCCTCTTTGGAAAATATATCTATTCAGTTCTTCTGTCCATTACAAAAAATCAGGTTGTTTGTGTTTTTGATGTTGAGTTATATGAACTGCTTATATGTGACTCTTATATTTCTTTAGTTATGAAACACAACTCCAGTGTTGAACACCCAGTGATTCGACAGCAGTGTTAGCAATGAGTAAAGTGGTATAATAATCTTGAGACTTCTAGGCTCAAGATTGGCTTTTTGACAGTGGCATTTCTAGAATTCTAGATTGCTTATTGTAGTCACATGAAGGATAATCAGGAAGTTCTAAAGGGAAGGCAGTCAACGGAACCTTGACTTGTTGATTTAGGATCAAGTGTTTTGTTGATTCTTGACAGTATCTAAGGATGTCACATTGAATAAAGTTAGAATCTTCCACTAGTCAAGATGAATAAGGCGTCCCCATGAGCCTTCCTGTGATTGTTTCATACGGGGATGGCTTGGGATTTCCCTGGTGGTCCAGTGGCTAGGACTCTGTGCTCCCAGTGCAGGGGGCCTGGGTTCAATCTCTGGTCAGGAAACTAGATGCCATATGCCTCACAACTAAGGATCTCGCATGCCACAACTTATTGCTGCAACTAAAGAAACCACGTGTTGTAACTGAGTCCCGGCACCATTGAATAAATAAATAATTAAAAATAATAAATATTTTTTTTAAAAGGGAGATAGCATGCCTGAAGATAGCGGTGATGATGTGAGTCCTGAGAGCAGGGGACAGGGCTTGTGGGCATGGAAGCCCAGTCCTGGACAGTGGAGCCGGTCTGGCCTTGAGGAGGGTGTTTCTATGTTCTTTTTGTGGCCCTTGATGGCTGAGGATGTTAAGGACAGTGGAGTCTTTGACGACCGTGCTGGCTTTTCCATTCCCTGTATAATTTTACCAGTGAAATTTGATCCCCTGTTGCTAGAGATGGTAGAGGGGATGCCACAAATGGGGAAGATTTGTTGCAGGAACCCTTTGGCAACTGAATATTGCTGAAGCATTTGGGCAGGGGAAAGCCTCTTCCCATTTAGAAAACAGGCAGACAGCGGTGAGAACATACTGGTAGCCTCGTGCTTTTGGTGACTGGATAAAATCTACTTGCTGGTGAAGAAAGGTCTGAGGGGGAGCTGCCTCCCTTCCTGCCCCACTTTTACTTATATTTGTGGCAATTGAGGCAAGTGAGCTGCTTGAACCAAATAAAAGCCAAATGGTCGAAACTACCTTTTGCCTAATATATCCTGCATCCTGTCCTTTCTGTATGAGTCATGTTGTGTGAACCACACGAAACGACTTGAGAGAGATATTAATACTTAAGCGCTACCAAGCAGACATCTTGGTGATTCCAAAGTCCACCTGAATGGCTTGAACAGACAGCTTTTTCCCATCCAATTCTTTCTGAGTCTGAAGCTGTTACCTGGGCCATGTGGACCTCTTTTTTGATTTTCTTAGGAGTCATTCTGTTTTAAAACTAATTAATTTGGCTGCACCGGGTCTGACTTGCAGCAGGAGGGATCTTCAATTTTTGTTGCAGCATGTAGGATCACTTGTGGCGTGTGGAACCTAGTTCCCCAACCAGGGATCGAACCCGGACCCTCTGCATTGGGAGCACGGAGTCTTAGCCGCAGGACCACCAGGGAAGTCCCAGGAGTCCTTCTAAATTAGGGCTGTCCCTTGAGGGAAGGTGAATAATCCTACTGGGGTCTAGGGCCTCAAAGAGGGACACAGGGGGCTCCATCCCAAAGCATGGAAACTGCTTAGATTTTTTGGGTGACTGGGGAAGATGCTGCTAATTTATCGTATTTATTGGACTTTATCTGGATTTTTTTGTGCTATATCTTTCAGTTTTAACTGTCATGATCTGCTGGGGTAATAACAATACCTTTAGAAGTTCTGCTATTTGAGGCCCATTTTTGAGCAGGGTACCAGCTACTATCATGAATCTTCTGTTTCTAGCATATACCAAAAGCATGCACTAACCCAAGGTGTTGTGGCTATCAGCATAGATGTTAACCTTCATTCCTTCTGCTCTTAGACAAGCCCAGAGAAGAGCAATTAACTCAGCTACACGGGCTGAACTGATGTTTGGCAAGCCTCAATATTCCAGAGGTTTATGTTGATCAGTGATGGCCTGTGCAGCCTGGAAGACCTCATCTTCCTTCCAGAGGTAGGAGCCATTGACCTCTGAAGAGTGAGGTCAACTTGGGGGAGGGACTTTTCTGGTAAATCTAGCCTAGAACAGAACAATGATCTAGTGTTAATGACACAATCAAGGGATGTCCCATCAGTGGGTAAAGGAAGCAAGGGAGCAGGGTTAAGGTTTTGACTTTGATGTATACTAACGTGAGGAGAGAGAGCACCTTTCACGAGAGGTAAGTCAAGATGAAGAAAAGTACCGTGTATTTTCATTAGGTGACAGTGTCTGTGGAGCACAAGGGACATATATATCAAGCGGATGACCTAATACCAAATCGAGGGTAGCTCAGACAAGTGTGGTGGGTGTAGCCATGGCTCACAGGCATGGGGGATATGCCGTAGCTGCTGGGTCAAAGCTCAAACTATACTATCCCAGAGGTCTTGGGTGTCCATTACACTTCTAGGATAACACTCTGGGGGCATGACCCTCTCATTTATGCACAGACAAGAAAGAAGCAGGGAGTCCTTGGAAAGTTCAAGGGTGGGAAGTGAAAGCAGAGAGCCCTTAAGGTTCTTGGAAAGCATCTTTGGAAAGGGGGTTCTGAACCACTGGGACTGGGGGTGCCTCCCCAGTCATGGCATAGAGGGGTGAGGCAATCATAGAGAAATTACGGGATTTCCCTGGTGGTCCAGTGGTTAAGAATCTGCCTGCCAATGCGGGGGACAGAGGGTCGATCCCTGGTCCAAGAAGAAGGCACATGCCTTGGAACAACTAAGTGCGCTGGAACTCCTGAAGCCTGCTTGCCCTGCAGCCTGTGCTCTACCGCAAGAGAAGCCCCCACCGCGAGAAGCCTGCGTACCACAACCAGAGAGGAGCCCCTGCCCTGCTCGCCGCAACTAGAGAAAGCCCATGTGGCAACAAAGACCCGGCATGGCCAAAAATTATTTAAAAATCAATAAAAATACTTAAAAAATGAGGTTTCCCTGGCCTATAATATCCCACAGGACCCCCAAACCCTCTCAGTTGTCCTTTTCTTTCAGGGAGGAGAAATGTTGAATAGCAGAGTCTGGGGAGATGGTTTTCCCTGCAGCTGAAATATCATGACCCAGATAGCAGACACACAGAGAGCATAGCTGAAATTCGTCTCTAGGCTCTTGCGGCCCTTTCTTACAAATGCCTTCGAAATGGTCTTCAGCATCCAAAAGGGGCTGTCATCACTGCCAGAATGTAAAAGGCGGTCATCTGCCTGTTGGATTATGGTGGGGTCTCCCGGGAATTTTAAGTCCCTGGAAATTACATTCAGGATGTATGTGAGAAGGAAGTGGGAGCCTCAGTAATCCCTGGGGCATAACAGTCCAGGTGTGTTATTGCTTATCCCAGGTGAAGGCAACATGTACTGGATTCCTTATAAAGGGGAATCCTAAACAAGGCAGAATACAAGTTGACGGCTGAAAAGTATTGGGTGTTGGGAGGAACAGCAGATGGGATAGTGCTAGGATTGGGAAGCAGGGCAAATCTAAGTTTGATGATTTTAATAAATCTCAGATCTGGACTAACTAACCTCTTTGCCCATTGTGGGTTTTGATGGCCTAAATGGGAGTCATGCGTGGATTAGAAGTAGGGGCTGAGCATTTCCTTTCTAATAAATCTTGGATTGTCAGTCAGGGCCCCTTAGGACCTTCTAGCTTTCAGTGCTATTGGGGAATCCTAGGCAGGGGCATGGAATGATCCATTTCTATCCTAAGGGGTAGCTTTCCCTTCTTCTCGAGGTCTCGCCACTCCTAGACTCAAGTCCTTCTTTCCTACAATTTCAGAAGGAGGGGACCATGATTTTGGAGCTTGCCATAGATTAAAACTTTTCAGGTCCTTCTAGCTGTTTTAACTGCAGTGCCTTAAGCTTGCAATTTTCTGGAAATATCATCTTCATAATGCTAGGCTAATGCCTGGAGTCAGACACGTTTGCATTTTGCCCGTTAATACTATTTCTCTGTAATGTGTCATGGAGCTCTGGCCTGAGGCCATTTGCAAAGCTTGTGGTCAGAGCAGAGGCCATTAGGTCAGGTCCAGCCCCAGGGGCTCTCACTGTGCTGTTTCTAATTGATGGAGATGGCCATCAGATGGGCCTGCTGCTGCTAAGTCGCTTTAGTCTGTCCGACTCTGCACAACCCCATAGACGGCAGCCCACCAGGCTCCCCTGTCCCTGGGATTCTCCAGGCAAGAACACTGGAGTGGGGTGCCATTTCCTTCTCTAATGCAGGAAAGTGAAAAGTGGAAGGGAAGTCGCTCAGTCGTGTCCAACTCTTCGCAACCCCATGGACTGCAGCCTACCAGGCTCCTCCATCCATGGGATTTTCCAGGCAAGAGTACTGGAGTGGGGTGCCATTGCCTTCTCCAATTAGATGGGCAGCCCAACTCATCTCTTTGCTGTTTACAATTTTGAATACAGGACCCGGGTGACTTTTCTCTTACTTCCCTCATTCTCCTGTGAGAATCAGGGTCATCTGAGACTCTTGAGGATCTTCAGAAATGGGATTCCCTTTGGCCTTCCAAACCAAAGGGCAGCATCCCTAGTGTCAACTGGTAGGGGGATAAGTTGACATCAGTTGGGGAATCTGGAGAGTATGCTCCCAGGACAGTCTTCAGTTCTTCAATAAATCTTTCCCTTTTCATTTGGCAGATCAGGAAAGGTAAAAAAAAAAACAAACATTATTTATTTTTGGCTGCACTGGGTATTCCTTGCTATGTGTAGACTTTCTCTAATTGTGGCGAGCAGTAGCTACCCTCTGCTCCTGGTGCACAGGCTTCTCATTGCAGTGGCTTCTCTTGTTGTGGGGTGTGGGCTCTTGGCACACAGGGTTTGGTAGATGTGGTGCATGGGCTTATTTGCCCCATGGCACGTGGAATCTTCCCGGACCAGGGATCAAACTCATGACCACTGTTGGTGAAGGACATTTTGGGGAGAAGGACAGATGTCATAGGCAGCTGGGAGGGGGCACTCGGGCACTGGAAGGGGTCTGTGGGGTTTACTGGGTCAGAAAATATTTTCTGAAGACATTGTTGAAGAATTTCAGTAGTTTGAATCATTTAGCTGCTTTTCTTTGGCTTCTTCATAGCAAGTGAAAAAAGTGGACCATTGTGCATCAGAAATTTGAGTTATGTTTTGCCCTAGGGCTTCCCCTTGGGTAGACTAATTTGAACAGATTCCAGGAACCCCAAGGGGGGCTGTGTTGGCTCTAGAGTTTTAGGTAAGGTATTGTCAGTGAAAACAGACAGTACTAGGGCCGTAGAAGCATGTGGTCCACAGGAATATGAAGACAGTTTCAGTCAATCAACAAGCCCCCATGTTTATTTTTTTTTTTAACTAATGCTTTTTTAAAAAACAATTAATTAATTTGGCTACACCGGGTCTTAGTTGTGGCAGTCAAGATTGTCCATCTTCATTCTTAGATGTGGCATGTGGATCTAGTTCTCCGACCAGGGATGGAACCCAGGACCCCAGCGTTGGGAACGCGGAGTCTCAGCCATCGGATCCCCAGGGAAGTCCCAAAAAGCCCCTATGTTCTCAAACATGGTGCCTTTCCACTTACAAACAGAGAAACCTGGGGTTCTAACTCAGCCTCTGTTCCTTGTTAGGGAGAGGGTTCAGGAGAATGTGACTGAAGTTTGGTCAAGCAAGAATCTTGGTCAGCACCAACGGTGGACATTACCTGGTGTTGAACCGAGCATCCTGAGGGAAGAGAAGTCGAGGTTTGGACAAAGGGGACAATTTCATCCATTTCCACCAACTTTTGTGTGGGGTCCCTCATTTGGGAAATGGATTTCTCAAGTTTTCACTTTGAAATTTCCTTCTGGGAAATGTAGTATAGTCATCAGAAATAGACAACGGGGTTGTCTCCATTTAACTGATTGCACTGCAGTCTTTCATAATATTTATTCACAATTGGCAAACTAAAAAAAAAAAAAGGCTTACTTTTAGAGGGTACCCTGTTCTTGCCTGTAGAATCCCAGGGACAGGGGAGCCTGGTGGGCTGTTGTGTCTGGGGTCACACAGAGTTGGACACGACTGAAGCGACTTAGCAGCAGCAGCAGCAGTAAGGACGGGAGCCCAGGAACCCGAAGCAGTGCTGTCTGCTTATCCATGGTCAGACAGGGCTGGTCATTGTTTTTTCTCTAGTGACTGGTTTTGGCCCCTATAGGTACCTCAGGGCTCCAAGGTAGGTTTGTACCTGCACCCATCACAGGTCTGCAGTTCTGTGGCTCTGGCCAGACCCCAAGGCCTGAGGAGACCAGTGGGACTGAGTGAACTCCAACCTTTCAGTCACCCAGTTTTGTTTTTTATTTAATTGGAGTATAGTTGAGTAACAGTGTCATGTTGATTTCAGGTGTACAGCAAAGTGGCTTAGTTATATTCATGCGTCTGTCTATTCTCAGTCACCCAGCTTTGAAACACTACCCACATCTTGCCTCAATCTTTTCATCTAGCCCCTAACCCTCCCCTCATTTTTGTTCCGGAGTCTTTTTGAATTAAATCCCAGACACCTCATTTCACAGCACAGTTTCATTTTGAGACCCTGCTGGGGTGTGAGAGGTTATACAAATAGCTCTGGATCCAAAGCCAGGCCAGGGGTTCTGGCCCAGCACAAATTTACTTACTGGGCAGCCTTTTAAAAACTTTTTATTTATTTACTGGGCCATCTTGAGCAGGTGATCTCCCCTTTTGGGGTCAACCTCCTTATTTGTAGAAGGCAGGTTCTGGCTCAGGTAGAGGCCAATATCCCTCCTTTCAGTAAAGGAAAGGCAGGGTGGGTTGGAGGCAGGCCCAGAGCCCCCCACACCCAACCCCTGGCTGTCCTGCTGCGGGCCCCTCGGGGCTCCTGGTACCGAGACTGGGAATAAACAAACAAGCTGGGGTAATTTCCCTCTTCCTTGGAAACAAAGCTGGGGTGGTCTGGAGAGGCGTGTGGAGAGAACNGGCAGGCCCAGAGCCCCCCACACCCAACCCCTGGCTGTCCTGCTGCGGGCCCCTCGGGGCTCCTGGTACCGAGACTGGGAATAAACAAACAAGCTGGGGTAATTTCCCTCTTCCTTGGAAACAAAGCTGGGGTGGTCTGGAGAGGCGTGTGGAGAGAACAGAGAGTGCCAGGTGGAAGGGGGCCAAACAGGCCCGGAGAGGATGATTTCCCTGCCCTGTGGGGAACATCTAAGGACAGATGTGTTGATTTTGCACCCTCCCTGGTGTGATAAAACCCCCCTCGAGAGCGTGTCTTTATTCTGAGCCGGCCTGCCGAGGGGTGGACCCCAGCTGGCTCTGGTCTCGCCTCCTGTCTCCTGAACACATCTCCTCTTATGGAAGAGCCCCAGCTGCTTCTGCACTGTCAGCGAGGCGCCCGATTGCAGCCTCTCCAGCGGCGCACTCAGGGTCTGGGCGCCCGCCAAGCCCTGCCTGCTGCCCCTCCCCGCTCAGTGAATCTGCTGCTTCCTCCATCGCCACCTCCATTCTTCCTCGAAGAGCCGGTTATTGATCTTGGCCCATCTCTCAGAGATGCCGCACTCTAACTCCATCCTTGCACCACATCCTCCCCCAGGGGACCGGCGGCCAGCCAGCCCCCCTGGGTTTGGTAATGGTGATGCTACATGACATGGAGGGTGAGGGTGGGGGCTGAGGGGGACCCTCCCAGGAAGGAAGAGTGCCTGAGATGGAGGCTTCAGGGCCCTGACGAGGAGGATCAGGTGGTCCACGCCCTCAGCACCCACCTTGTGAGATGCTGGTCTCTCTCCTGTAATTGGAACCTGCAGGAAACTGGGTGGTTTTGCTTGCATCTCCCAGATGGGAATGGGTATTCTCTGCACCCGGTCGGCCCCACCCCCTCATAAGCATCCAGTGGGTTGGAGGAGGCTGGTTCCCTCAGCTGCCCAGGTCAGAGTCTGGCACGGAGCAGGTGTCAGTAAACGCTGGCTGCACAGCGGAATTGCCAGGAAGGCTGGCCTGCATCTCCCTCTCCAGCCCTTGTGACCTCAAAAGCCAGCAGACCTGACTGGCCAATCCTGGTTGAATCAGCAGCTCCATGCAGAGGGCTTGGGGAAGAAGGCACAGAATGTGATTTCCTGGGTCTCTCCAGGGTGGAGATTGGGAGCTGGCCTCACGAAGAGGCCAGGAGGGAGATTCAGAGGTGCAGGAAGGAGCGTGGGAACCAGAGCCACAGGCCCCCTTCTCCCCACATCCTTCCCAGGGGAGAGGGGGTGGTCTGGGCTGGAGCAGGGAGAGCGGGCCTGGCAGGCTGCAAAGGACAGCACTGAGGTTAGAGCCTTGTCTGACTTCTCATGTGACCCCAGGCAATTCATGGAACCTGCTTTTCTGGAAAAGCAGAACAGTCACTCCTACCTGGTATACCTGAGAGGGTTCTAGAAAGGACTCTGGAAATGTCACAGCAGGATCGTGTCTAGATGTCTGTGCTTATGCCTTCGTCCAGGTACCCGCCTCTGGCGAGCAGGCCTGGCAGGCCAGGTGCCCGCACCCTGTATTGATGCTTCGTCAAGGCTTCTCACGGCCACCTTGAGAGGTCATAACGGAGACTCCCAAGAGTGTATTCCCACCATGAAGCAGGCTAGAGAAGATGGGGGCAGAGGAAAGTCATCTTTGCACCTGGTTGAATAGAAGCAGTCCAAAACAGAGTCCAAAATAAAACCTCTAAGTTTTATTTGCTGAACATAATTTAAAACTAAAACATAAAAGTGTCTCTTCCGCCATCACTAGAAATCCAGGTGGCAGCTGGAGAGAGGACTGGCCCTTGGCTCTGGTGAGGGCTCAAGGAAAACAAAAGCCCCTGTGCAAGCCCTGGCCCTTCCTCCGAGTGCCCCCGGAACGCCCACAGGCCGCAGCAGGCAGCCGGAGGCGGCAGAAAGAGAGCTCTGCCTGGGGAAGGTGCCTCTTGGCTTCTTTGGGAAGCTGATGGGAAGCCAGAGGTCAGAGCGTTGGAGGCCTGGCTTAAAGCCACTAGTCAGGCCAAGATGAAACATCTGCTCAAGTCTCCCCAGGCACCTGGCTGGGGGTGAGTGGGAGGAAGGAATGGAGAGAACTGATGCTAAACCACAAATTAGCACCCTGGGCCTTGGCCCCGAGATGGCCTCCACTAGCACAGGAGGGGGTGAGACCAAAAATAAATAAATAAAGCGGCACCGCTTCAGGGAGGGAGCACGACAGGCCCGCGGAAGCACCCTTTGTCAGGCCTGAGCAGAGATGAGACAGGCCATGATGGCTTCAAAAAGCCCTCATCTGGGGGCCAATGGCATCCAAATGCAGACAGCCCAAGGGGGTGTGGGGGAGGGGCCATTTGTTGGCGGGACTACCATGGGGGTTCTGACTGAGCACGGGTGGGCTCACCAGGTGACCCCCATTTTTTGTTTTGTTTTGCTTTTTGCATAACCACCACAGACCTAGAACTAGGAAGCCCAGGCTGCCCTCTACTGGTGATTTCTGGGAAAGACCACGATGCAGCGGTGCCCAACCTGCAACCCAAAGGGGCCAAAAGAGAACCAGCTCCCGGAGGGCACCCGGAGCAGCTGCGCCTCCTCTGGCCAGGCCCCCAGTGGAGCGCTGGCAGCAGCCCCAGCGATCTGAGTGGGTTCTTCCATCTCTGTCTGGCTGCAGAGGGCCCAGGACAATGAGGGCCTCTGGTGCTCACTTCAAAGGCATCGAGAAGAATTTGTTCCCAGACTTGCAGCGGATCTGCTCCGCGTATGCACGCAGCAGCATCTCGGAGTCTTCAAACTCATCCACGATTCCCTGAAAAGCAGGAGCCAGGAGAGGACAGTCACGTTAAAGGGAATCAGGGACCCAGACAGCACTGCGAACAAAGCCTATTGAAGTCCCTCACAGGTTAGGCTACCTTGTCTAATCAGCTCTGCTATTCTGTGAGGTCAGTGCTACCATCCCACCTTGGCAGAGGAGGAAATGGATGCTCAGAGTCCTGGATCACAGAATCCAGTGAGACCAGGCTTGGGACTTGGGTCTGCTGGAGCCGGAGCCCAGAGCTCCTTGCCGCCTCCAGTGTGATCAGGCCAAGAGCAGACGTGACTACCTGATAATGGCCCAGGGGCTGTCTCCCCCCTGCATGTGTTTCCTTTGGCTCAAACAATATTTCCTTAAAAAATACATATTGGTGGCCAACATTTGAAAACAGGGTGATTATACATTAAAAAAAAAAAAAAACAAACTAGGTTTCTGGCTTTTCTTGAAAAACAAGTGCTTGCAACACAAGGTCCACATTCCTGCATGGCAACTCCCCACCGTCTCCTTTCTGAGAAGTGAGTATCAGCTCCTCTGAGGGCACTGACGGGAAACTGAAAGTTCCCCTACTTATCACAAGATGAGAAAGGCTGTGAGAGTGGACGTTCTGGACACCTGGCACATTTCACTCATTTCCAGCCCCTGCCGGGCCCCGGTGAGCACCCGAGCCTTTGACCTCTGGGCGAGGGGCTGTGAACTTGAGGGGTAGTCGGCACTGTTCCCGGGCAGGGCGTCTCCAGTTTTAACGTGCACACAAATCCCCAGACATCTTGTTAACATCTGACTCCTTAGGTCTGGGTTGGGGCGAGAGAGTAGGTGTCGCTAATAAGCTCCCAGGTGGTGCCCTGCTGCTGGTCTGAGACTGCACTGAGAGCAGCAGGGGGAGGTGCGGGTTTCTCCGGCCAGGCCAGTTATCTCCCAGGGATTCCAGTTTGTGGGCCTAATCCTCAGAGCTTGTCAGCCCCTTTCCCGCCCCCCACCTTCCACAGCATTACTTCCGGAGTTCATCACCTGCCCGGCTCTCGTGCCAGGAACTCACCTGTAGTTCCTGCAGGCACGGCCCTTCCATCTGGAGACGCACATCACCCACGCACCAGGCCAGGCTGATGTGGAAGGAGGGGTCCTGCAGAGGGACAGCAGGGAGGCAGGCGGTCACCTGGATACCGTGGCAGACATCACAAGAGCTCCGTGACAAGAGCTGTCTCAGTATCCCTGCTGGATCCCTGACCTGATCCACGGAGACTAGATCCTTGGTATTGATCCCAAGTGTCTCCACGGATAGATACAATAGCCCTGGGCTGGTCCTTGCTAAGGACTGACCTGTGTGTCTCCCACCCCCCATCCCAATTCATATATTAAAGTCTTAATCCCCAAGGGGATGGTATTTGGAGAAGGGGCCCTTGGGAGATAACTGGGTTTAGCCGAGGTCATGAAGGTGGAGCCCTCGTGAGGGGGTTAGTGTCCACGTAAGAGGCGGCAGATGGCTGCTCCCTCTCTCTTTCCATCGAGTGAGGCCACAATGGGAAGACGGCCATCGACAAGCCAAGAAAGGAGGCTTCACCAGAAAATGACCATGATGGCACCTTGGTTTCAGGCTTCTAGGCTCCAGAATTGTGAGAAAATAAAAGTTCTATTGTTTAAGTCATCCAGTCTCTGGTATCTGGGTATGGCAGCCTGAGCTAAGACAGTCCTGTTTTCAGAGGCTCTCCTTTACATGTCATAACATTGAATCCTTACATCTGGGACATGGAAGAGAACCCATGTCCCAGATTTAATGTTTTCTGATGTAAAACATTTCAATAGATGACATACTTTTTAAGGTGAACAAAACCCGAATATCTAAAGTTATGATAAAACTGTAAATTATCTCCATTCAAATTCATACTTCTATATCACAGCATGACTTTAAAAGAATATATCAAGCAAAACCACCGGCCCTTTAAAGCCATAATATTCGACTTGGGTAGGTTCAAGTTCCCCTGGAGGGCACGGGGTAAGGCACAGGAAGGGATGTGAAGTTTTGATTCTATCCGGAGTGTCGATGTGACTGAAAAAAATGAGGGAAAGCTACTTCTTAAAAAATATAAAGATAAGCATGGATACATCAGAATCGAAGGCACAGATTTCGTTGAGCATACTGAAGAGGTAACAAGATCTGTAAGAAATGCTGGACTTTGGCTGGGCAGTATCTGACCCAACATCAGACTCTCAGCTCCCCAGGGGTGTGGGTCCTCTGAAGGCCAGCAGAATGGACGCTTCCCCTGGGAAAGTTCTGGAGGGCTCTGCAAGGGCTTCTTTAAGGCTGGTTTTATTCCCATTAGAGATGGGTTGGTGGAGAGGAAAAAAGATGCCCCTTGATTACCTGGTAGAAAGTGCTGAGATCAAACTCCTCCATGACCTTGTCTACCTCTGCAACCAGGTCCAGGAAGTGGGCATGCCCTGAGGTGACCTCGAGCCCAACAAAGGTCCTGGGGGGAGACAGCAGTGGAGACAACATGGGTGTGAGACACAGCCGCTGAGAATGTAAACCAGCCGTGAGGAGGGCAGAAGATTCGACAGAAGGAAGCCAGGAGGTCTGGGTCATGAACTCAGTTCACTGCCCTGCTCTCCGAGCTGGCTCTCCCATCCTCCCCTAGCTCTAACCGCTCACCTCCCCTCTTTCCCTAGGGTCTAAGATCCCCTGAAGGACCATCTTCATCTGCCACTGCCAAGTCTACGGACCCAGTGCTTCTGTGCTCAGGCTCACCATCATCACTCCCAGGTGGGTCCCTTTCTCCAGGGCTTCCCTCTCTGGCACCGATTCCCTCCCAGTAGCACACTCTCATCTTTATTCTCTTACTTATTTTTGGCCCCGCAGCACAGCATGTAGGATCTTAGTTCCCCACACTGGAGATCAAACCCATGCCTCCTGCAGTGGAAATTCAGAGTCCTAACCACTGGACCACCAAGGAATTCTGAGCACTCTCTCATCCTAAAAACCCCTCCTTTGAACCCGAGTTCTCAGCCAGTCCCCATTCCATCCTCAGTCAGACTTGATGTTCAGGTGCTCTGTCTCCCTCCGCTCGCTCCCGCCCCGCCGTGTTCAGCCAGCTCCCATCAAAGCTGCCGCCCACCTCTGGGTTACTGCACTTGATGGACACTTCTCCAGCCTCACCTTGGCCTCTCAGCAGGCTCTGACCCAGCTGGTTCCTCTCCCCCTGAAACCCACTTTTTTCCTCTTGGCTCCAGGAGACCACCCACTGCACGGTCCTGGTGTGGTCCTGCCTCTGGCCTCCGGTTCAGTCTCCTCTGCCGCCCTCTCTTTCCAGACTCTAAATGGTCAAGGGTTGCAGAGCCCAGCCCTCAGGCCTTGGATCTGCTCCGTGTGCCCCTGGCCCCTACTCCAGTCCTGGTTTCAGTACCACACAGCCCGATGGCTCCCACATTTCCATCCCTGGCTGGCACCTCTCCGGTCTGCTTGACTGTGTATGTACCTCTTCCACCCACGGGTACCCGGGGCTATCATCGGTGGCAACATTTATTGGGAACAAAGCAAAATGGATTTTCCTCCCAGCAGTGTTTCCCATCTCGGGAGGTAGGACCATTTATTTACCCAGCTGTTCAAACCCCAAGTCCAGGCATCTACTCTGGTTCTTCCCCTTACAGTGCATAGATCGGACCCACTGCTGATTCTGGTTGATTCTACCTGCAGTGTATCAGGAATGCGTCTTGCTTCTTGGCCCTTGCACTGCCATCACCCTGAGTCAGGACACCCTTGGCGGCTCACCTGGATGGTGACACCTGTCTCCTCTCTCTCTCCCTGCATCCAACCTCCTTTACATCTTGTCTCCACGCAGGAGCCACAGACATGATTGGACCAGACGGACAGTTACAAACATAAGTTGGATCACGTCTCTGTGCAGATCCCTCCAGTGGCTTCCATGACCCTGAAAACTCCTGACGTTGACCTTGAAGGCCCGGTAGGAGCTAACCCGGACTGACTCATCTCCNTCCCTGCATCCAACCTCCTTTACATCTTGTCTCCACGCAGGAGCCACAGACATGATTGGACCAGACGGACAGTTACAAACATAAGTTGGATCACGTCTCTGTGCAGATCCCTCCAGTGGCTTCCATGACCCTGAAAACTCCTGACGTTGACCTTGAAGGCCCGGTAGGAGCTAACCCGGACTGACTCATCTCCGCCCGGTAGGAGCTAACCCGGACTGACTCATCTCCCGCTCTCCCACTTGCTCCCCAGGTTCCGCTTCATTGGCCTCCTCAAACAAGCCAGGCTCCTTCCTCCTTAGACCACCTCCTCAGCTGTGTCCTCTGCTTGGAGGCTCTCTCAGCAGCGTTTCCCAAGGCTCATTACTTCTCATCCTTAGGTCGCTGGCAAATGCCAGCTCCTAGGGCCGTCCTTCGCTGCATGATCCAGACTCGTATCACACAGTAGTTTCTAAGAGTCTCATTTCCTTGTTTATCTCCCCCTGCAGAATGTGAGACCTCAAAGAGCAAGGACTGTGCTGACCTTTTCATTGCTGATCTGCGGTGTACAGCAAGTCTCTGGCACCAGGACGTGCTGAACCAATTTTGCAGAATGAAGGAATGAGCCATCCCCTCAGAGGTGCTGAGAGCAGAAGGTAACTCAGTGAGCGGATCCGACAAGGAGGTTTGCTTTGAAGCCTTGTTAATAACAATTTCTTTTGTTCGTCTAATCCTTGAATGCATTTATAAAACCCATTCAGTTCATTTGAGCCTCACAACTGCCCACTGATAGCTGTGTCAGGGCATGCCTCTGACAGCTTGGAAATGGCAGGTCACAGAGGTTGAAGGTATGAGCTCAACGTTGAATTGGAGACAGCTGGGCAGGCACCCAGGGTCTTTCTGAGTCTCAGGCTTTTCCCACTAAACCAAGATGTTATTCTCTACCTCTGCCCCTCCTCTCATGCTCCCGGAGTTATTTTTCTTAATGAAAGGTTCAGATTTGGGGACAACTGCCTTGGTAGTCATAGAGCTGGTTAAAACACAAACAAACCAAAAAATGAGACAGACAACACCCCCCTCAAGTCTTTACTGCAAAGAATCCTCTTCTGGGAACAACTGGGGGCAGAGCAGGGAGACCCACCTGGTTTTCTCTTGATTGGTGTAAATCTTTACCTGGTCAGCAGTAAAACAGAATCTGAAATTCAGAAGAACTACATTTCAGGAAAAATGATAAGAAAAATATTTTCAGAGAAAACAGTTTATATTAAAAAAAACATCACTTTGAAACTATAGTTAACTCATTTCACATGTAGTATTGTCCGCTGTTATACAGGTGGTAAACTCAACCCTAAAATACAAGGGCTGGGCAAGACCTTAAATAATCGCTGAGTCTAGGTAACCCATAGCTTCATTCAGATGCTAGCAAAAATTTTACTTTATTAAGAACAGTTGATTTTGATAAGCAATTTGAGACTATCTCAGCTTTACTGATGGAAACTGAGAAAGACATCATCAGGTTGGTGTTAACAGATGATTTAAGGGCCAACAAAAGTCCGTCTAGTCAAGGCTATGGTTTTTCCAGTAGTCAGGTATGGATGTGAGAGTTGGACTGTGAAGAAAGCTGAGCGCCAAAGAATTGATGCTTTTGAACTGTGGTATTAGAGAAGACTCTTGAGAGTCCCTTGGACTGCAAGGAGATCAGCCCTGGGATTTCTTTGGAAGGAATGATGCTAAAGCTGAAGCTCCAGTACTTTGGCCACCTCATGTGAAGAGCTGACTCATTGGAAAAGACTCTGATGCTGGGAGGGATTGGGGGCAGGAGGAGAAGGGGATGACAGAGGATGAGATGGCTGGATGGCATCACCGACTTGATGGACATGAGTTTGAGCGAACTCCGGGAGTTGGTGATGGACAGGGAGGCCTGGTGTGCTGTAATTCATGGGGTTGCAAAGAGTCAGACACAACTAAGCGACTGAACTGAAGGGCCAATTTTTTTCCTTGTAGGTTAAAAAAAAAAAAGATGATTCTGACCCTGGCCAAGCAACAACAGGTGGCTTCCCATGTAGCTCAGATGGTAAAGAAGCTGCCTACAATGTGGGATTCCTGGGTTGGGACTATCCCCTGGAGCTACCCACTCCAGTATTCTTGGGCTTCCCTGCTTGCTTAGATGGTAAAGAATCCACCTGCAACGCAGGAGACACGGCTTTGACTCCTGGGTCGGGNGGACTGCAAGGAGATCAGCCCTGGGATTTCTTTGGAAGGAATGATGCTAAAGCTGAAGCTCCAGTACTTTGGCCACCTCATGTGAAGAGCTGACTCATTGGAAAAGACTCTGATGCTGGGAGGGATTGGGGGCAGGAGGAGAAGGGGATGACAGAGGATGAGATGGCTGGATGGCATCACCGACTTGATGGACATGAGTTTGAGCGAACTCCGGGAGTTGGTGATGGACAGGGAGGCCTGGTGTGCTGTAATTCATGGGGTTGCAAAGAGTCAGACACAACTAAGCGACTGAACTGAAGGGCCAATTTTTTTCCTTGTAGGTTAAAAAAAAAAAAGATGATTCTGACCCTGGCCAAGCAACAACAGGTGGCTTCCCATGTAGCTCAGATGGTAAAGAAGCTGCCTACAATGTGGGATTCCTGGGTTGGGACTATCCCCTGGAGCTACCCACTCCAGTATTCTTGGGCTTCCCTGCTTGCTTAGATGGTAAAGAATCCACCTGCAACGCAGGAGACACGGCTTTGACTCCTGGGTCGGGAAGATCCCCTGGAGAAAGGAATGGTAACCCACTCCAATATTCTGCCTGGAAAATTCCATGGACAGAGGAGCCTAGCAGGCTACAGTCCATGGGGTCACAAAGAGTCGACCACAACTGAGTGATTAACACTTTTCATTTACTCTGTTCTGTAACAGAACCCATACTATCTGTATCTGCTCTGAATCAGCAGACACATATGGTGCTGATTCTCCCGTAGCCAGGATTCACGGGGCCAGGAATCAAGGGGTGGAAATGGGAATGGAACCACTAATATGAGTGATCCATTAGCAAAATGTTTACTTTCTGTTCCCACAACTTCATGCTCTGGTAGCCCAGAGGTCTTAGTTCCAGAGGGAGGAATACTTCCCGCAGGAGACAATAGTGCTTTCATTGAACTGGAAGTTGAGACTTGCCACCTTGGTGGTCCAGTGGCTAAGACTTCACATTCCCAATGCAGGGGGCCAGGGTTTGATCCCCGGTTGGGGAACTAATCCTACATGCCGCAACTAAGACATGGTACAGCCAAATAAATGATATTTAAAAAAAAAAAAAAAGACTTGCCACTTTGGGCTCCTGTATCTTTGAATCAACAAAGAGTTCCAGTGTTGGCTGGGGTCCTTAATCCTGACTACCAAGGGGAAACTGGACTAGAACTCCATGATGGAGATAAGGCAGAGGATGCCTGGGATACAGGAGATCTGCAGCTAAATCTTTTAGTATTAACCATGCCCACTGACTTAGGCTAGCGGAAAAGTACACCAACCAACCCAGACAGCACTAGCAATGGCCCAGACCCTTCAGGAATAAAGGTTTGGGTCACTACCCCAGGTAAAGAACCATAACCACCTGAGGTGTTTGCCAAAGGCAAAGGGAATAGAGAGCTAGGAAGTAGAAGGTAAATGTAAATATCAGCTGCGATCATGTGACCAGTTACAGAAATGAGGACTGTAATCATCATGATAATTTCCTTATTTTATGAATACATCTGTGAGTATAATTACAGGACACCTCAGGGATACTGTGAGTTTGGATCTAGAACATGGCAATAAGGTGAATACTGCACTAAAGTGCGGAGAAGGCAATGGCACCCCACTCCAGTGCTCTTGCCTGGAAAATCCCATAGACGGAGGAGCCTGGTAGGCTGCAGTCCATGGGGTCATTAAGAGTCGACTCTTAATGAGCGACTTCACTTTCACACATTGGAGAAGGAAATGGCAAGCCTGTCCAGTATTCTTGCCTGGAGAATCCCAGGGACAGAGGAGCCTAGTGGGCTGCCGTCTGTGGGGTCGCACAGAGTCGGATACGACTGAAGCAACTTAGCAGCAGCAGCAATAAAGTGAGTCACAATTTTTTGGCTTCTCAGTACATATAAAAGTTATGTTTATACTACACTGCAGTCAACTAAGCATGCAAAGGCATTATGTCTAAAGAAACAATCTACATACTTTATTTTTAAAATACTTTATTACTAAAACCTGCTAGCCATCATTTGCACTTTCAGTAAGTCATAATCTCTTTGCTGGTTGAGGGTCTTGGCTCAGTGTAGATGGCTGCTGACTGGTCAAGGTGAAGACTGGGGTGGTGATGGCCATTTCTTAATAAGACAATAAGGCAAATGACGAAGACTGCTCCATCAACCTTCTTTTCCTTCCATAAACAATTACTCCATAGCATGCAATGCAATGCTGTTTAGTTGCATTTTATCCACAGGAGAGCTTCTTTCTAAATTGGAATCAATCCTCTCAAACCCTGCCACTGCTTTATCAACTAAGTTTATGTAATATTCTAAATCCTTTATCATCATTTCAACTATCTTCATGGCATCTTCACCAGGANATACGACTGAAGCAACTTAGCAGCAGCAGCAATAAAGTGAGTCACAATTTTTTGGCTTCTCAGTACATATAAAAGTTATGTTTATACTACACTGCAGTCAACTAAGCATGCAAAGGCATTATGTCTAAAGAAACAATCTACATACTTTATTTTTAAAATACTTTATTACTAAAACCTGCTAGCCATCATTTGCACTTTCAGTAAGTCATAATCTCTTTGCTGGTTGAGGGTCTTGGCTCAGTGTAGATGGCTGCTGACTGGTCAAGGTGAAGACTGGGGTGGTGATGGCCATTTCTTAATAAGACAATAAGGCAAATGACGAAGACTGCTCCATCAACCTTCTTTTCCTTCCATAAACAATTACTCCATAGCATGCAATGCAATGCTGTTTAGTTGCATTTTATCCACAGGAGAGCTTCTTTCTAAATTGGAATCAATCCTCTCAAACCCTGCCACTGCTTTATCAACTAAGTTTATGTAATATTCTAAATCCTTTATCATCATTTCAACTATCTTCATGGCATCTTCACCAGGAGTAGATTCCATCGCAAGAAGTCACATTCTCTCCTCAGCCATAAGAAGCAACTCCTCAGCCATTAAAGTTTTATCATGAGATGGCAGCAACTCACTCCCATCGTGAGGCTCCACTTCTAATTCTAGCTGTCTTGTTTCTTCCATCACATCTGCAGTTACTTCCTCCACTGAAGTCTTGCCCTCTTCAAAGTCACCCATGAGGACTGGAATCAACTTCTTCCAAACTCCCGTGTATGTTGGTATTTTGACCTTTTCCCAGGAATCACAGATGTTCTTAATGGCATCTAGAATGGTGAATCCTTTCCAGAGGTTTTCAGTTGACTTTGCCCAGATACATCAGCGGAATTATTACCTATGGCAGCTATAACCTAAGTGAAACATATTTCTTAAATAAGACTTGAGGGAGATTTAGCCCTTGATCCACAGATTGCAGAATGGATGTTGTGTTAGCAACTGAGAAACAACACTGACCCCATTGTCCATCTCCATCAGAGCTCCTGGGTCTCCAGGTGCATTGTCACTGAGCAGTAATGTTTTGACAGGAATCTTTTTTCTGAGCTGGATGTCTCAACAGTGGGCTTGAGATACTCAGTAAACCAGGCTGTCAACAGATGTGCTGGCATCCAGGCTTTGTTGTTACATTAACAGAGCATCAGCAGGGTAGACTTAGCATAATTCTTAAGGGCCCTAGGATTTTTGAAATAGCAAATGAGCATTGGATTAAACTTAAAATCGCCACCTGTATTAGCCTCTAAAGAGAAAGTCAGCCTGGTCTACGAAGCTGTGAAGCTAAGCCCTGACACCCCGTCAGGCTATGAAAATCCTAGTTGGCATCTTCTTCCAATAGAAAGCGGTTTCATCTACACTGAAAAATCTGTTGCTTGGTGTGGCCATCTTCGTTAATGATCTTAGCTAGATCTTCTGGGTAATTTGCAGTAGCATCTACATCAGCACTTGCAGCTTCATCTCACACTTTCATTTATGGAGATGGCTTCTTACCTTAAGCCTCATGAACTGACCTCTGTCAGCTTTAGACTTTTCTGCAGCTTCCTCCCCTCTCTCAGCCTTCACAGAATTGAAGAGTTAGGGCCTTGCTCTGAATCAGGCTTTGGCTGAAGGGAACGCTGTGGCTGGTTTCATCATCTGTCCAGACCACTAAAACTTTCTCCAGGCTCTTTTGCTTTATCATTCCTGCATTCGCTGGAGGAGTACTTTTGATTTCCTTCAAGAACTTTCCCTTTTCAGTCACAACTTGGCTAACAGGGACAAGAGGCCTAGCTTCCAGTCTCCTTCCACTTTTGACATGCCTGTCTCACTAGGCTTAATCATTTTTGGCTTTTAATTTAAAGTGAGACATGTGACCCTTCCTTTCACTTGAACACCTAAGAGGCTAGCGTAAGGTTATTAATTTCAATACTGTTATATCTCAGGGAATAGGGAGGCCCAAGGGGAGGGAGAGAGATGCGGGGGAATGGCTGGTCAGTGGAGCAGTCAGAACATTCACATTTATCAATTGTCTGCCCTCTTATATGGGTGTGGCTCCTGGCACCCCAAAACAATTACAATAATAACGTCAAATATCACTATGACAAATTTAAGGATAATGAGAAAGTTTGAAATATTGCAAGAATTACCAAAATATGACAGATACAAGAGCGAATGCTGGAATGTGATGCTGACCGGCTTGCTCAATGCAGGGCTGCCACAAACCTTCAGTTCATTAAAAAATGCAGTATTGGTGAAACATAATAAAACAAGATTTGCCTTGTTTTATTAAGCAAGATATATTAAGCAAAGATATATTAAAGATATATTAAGAAAATATCTTTGTTTTCTTNTTAGAAAGCATCACTACGAACAAAGCTAGTGGAGGTGATGGAGTTTCAGTTGAGCTGTTTCAAATCCTGAAGGTGATGCTGTGAAAGTGCTGCAGTCAATATGCCAACAAATTTGGAGAAGTCAGCAGTGGCCACAGGACTGGAAAAGGTCAGTTTTTATTCCAGTCCCAAAGAAGGGCAATGCCAAAGAGTGCTCAAACTACTGCACAATTGCACTTACCTCACACGCTAGTAAAGTAATGCTCAAAATTCTCCAAGCCAGGCTTCAACAATATGTGAACCGGCAGATGTTCAAGTTGGTTTTAGAAAAGGCAGAGGAACCATAGATCAAATTGCCAACATCTGCTGGATCATCGAAAAAGCAAAGAGAGTCCCAGAAAAACATCTATTTCTGCTTTATTGACCATGCCAAAGCCTTTGCCTGTGTGGATCACAAGATACTGTGGAAAACTCGGAAAGAGATGGGAATACCAGACCACCTGACCTGCCTCTTGAGAAACCTATATGCATGTCAGGAAGCAACAGTTAGAACTGGATATGGAACAACAGACCAGTTCGGAATAGGAAAAGGAGTACGCCAGGGCTGTATATTGTCACCCTGCTTATTTAACTTCTATGCAGAGTACATCATGAGAAACGCTGGGCTGGAAGAAACACAAGCTGGAATCAAGATTTCTGGGAGAAATACCAATAACCTCAGATATGCAGATGACACCACCCTTATGGCAGAAAGTGAAGAGGAACTAAAAAGCCTCTTGATGAAAGTGAAAGAGGAAAGTGGAAAAGTTGGCTTAAAGCTCAACATTCAGAAAACTAAGATCATGGCATCTGGTCCCATCACTTATTTAGAAATAGATGGGGAATCAGTGGAAGCAGTTCCAGACTTTATTTTGGGGGGCTCCAAAATCACTGCAGATGGTGACTGCAGCCATGAAATTAAAAGACGCTTACTCCTTGGAAGAAAAGTTATGAGCAACCTAGATAGCATATTCAAAAGCAGAGACATTACTTTGTCAACAAAGGTCTGTCTAATCAAGGCTATGGTTTTTCCAGTGGTCATGTACAGATGTGAGAGTTGGATTGTGAAGAAAGCTGCGCACCGAAGAATTGATGATATTGAACTGTGGTGCTGGGGAAGACCCTTGAGAATCCCTTGAACTGCATGGAGATCTAACCAGTCCATTCTGAAGGAGTTTGGTCCTAGGTTTTCTTTGGAAGGAATGAGGCTAAAGCTGAAATTCCAGTAATTTGGCTACCTCATGCGAAGATTTGACTCGTTGGAAAAGACTGATGCTTGGAGAGTTGAGGGTGGGAGGAGAAGGGGACAAAAGATGAGATGATTGGATGGCATCAGTGACTAGATGGGCGTGAGTCTGAGTGAACTCTGGGAGTTGGTGATGGACAGGGAGGCCTGGAGCCTGTGATTCATGGGGTCGCACAGAGTTGGACACGACTGAGTGACTGAACTGAACTGAAGTGAACTGAACTGAAAGTAATAGAAAAAGTGTACTTTATCTACTTCAGTTATGTTTTCATGATGCCTAAGAAAGTGTTTGGTAGGGAAGATGATATTAGTAATCATAGTATCAGTTCACTTCAGTTCAGTCGTTCAGTCATGTCCAACTCTATGGACCCCATGAATCACAGCATGCCAGGCCTCCCTGTCCATCACCAACTCCTGGAGTTCACCCAGACTCATGTGCATTGAGTCAGTGATGCCATCTAGCCATCTCAACCTCTGTCATCCTCTTCTCCTCCTGCCCTCAATCCCTCCCAGCATCAGGATATTTTCCAGTGAGTCAACTGTTCTCATGAGGTGGCCAAAGTATTGGTATAGATTATACCAATAACGTCATGGTTTTTGGCTCTTAAAAGTTCTTGGTAGTAAGTGTTTTAACCTCAAGTGTTTGCTTAGGGGAGTTAAAATCAGAAAACTTGCACCTAGTAGCCTTATTGAATAACTTGTTAAGTTGAACCAAACAGCTTTTCACTAGAATAAAGGAAAAAAAGAATTTGGCTGAAGGGGATTTCTTTGAAAGAATAAAGGCTAATCCTTAGCTTTAGCTGTGACTGTTTGAGTAATGAGCAGGAGATTAGGCATTATAAATTGTATTGATGATGTAATTGAAAATAATATATATATCACTGAAAGTTGGCCAGTGACTGAGAAAAAGTGTTGCATATATTTGCTATAATAAATGTGCTAGGTGTTAAATTTGGTATCACTTTGCCAGATACTGTAAATCTAGTTTCTATATTTTGAGAAAGTAACAGGATCCAAAAAAAGTGTCTACTGTTTTTAGTTGGAGTCGCATTTATATCGTTATACTTTAATATAAGATTCAGGAGAAACAGAAAGATAGAAGATGCAAAAGAAGGGATAGTTTATGAAGAAACAAAATAGAATTCAGTATGTAAGTGAAGGAATTAACCCCGGACACAGTGGCTACTTCTGGCTATTATCCAAAGGAAGGAAAAATGATTAATGACAGAAGATGTAATATAAAGAAAAAGGAAGTTAAGGAAGCTCTAACAGAGCAACAAATTCTTTCAGTAATGGCCTGTCCCCCCACCCAGAGATGTAAAAATCACTTAGTTCACAAATTCACATGAATACAAGTGAAGATGAGCTCTAATAAGATTGAAGTTGAGTGTTTAACAAAAGGTGAAAAGTTTGGAGCAGTCTCTGTGGGGAGTGGTTTTGGGTGCAGAAATTAATAAAATGAGTTGTGAGTAATAGTTGATAATAGGGACCATTAACTTGGAGATAGACTAATGAACTTTACTGAGCAAAGTATGACAATGTTGAAATAGCTCGGGAAAAGATCTCAGAGTACGTGATTAACAAGATGGGCAAGGTTAAAATGAAAGAAGTTACCACTGCTACCACTACAACAACTACTAATAATAATAATGATTATGTTGATTATAGCTCTCACTTATTGTTGGCATACTATTTGCCAAATAATTTTACATGTATCACCATATTTAATTCCTACAACCACCCTGAAAGCTAGAATAACAGTAAGTAAAATGAGTTTTGGAGTGAAGTTGTTTGCTTAGTTTCTCTACCTGTGGTTGTTTGTCCCCAAAGTGTGTTTGGGGAGGAGGGGAGGCAACCTTCACATTGTACGTGCCAGAAGTTGCATTTTTATTACAACAGGTTTTCACAGATGGTGATAAAGCATCTTAAGGAAGGACCTTCTTTTTATTTGTACAAAGGCAACCTATAACCATACAATGGCAGTGGTATATAAAACTATATTAGTAACAGACCCACTCTTAGACTCACAGACTGGAAAACAAGCTGTGGTTATGGAATGGGAAAGGAGGTGGGACACGGATAAATTAGGAGTCTGGAATTGACAGATACAGCTTACTATATATAAATTAGACAAATAGCAAGGTGTAATTATATTCAGTGAAAGTGAAAGTTAGTCATGTCCAGCTCTTTGTAATCCCATGGACTGTAGCCTACCAGGCTTCTCCATCCATGGGATTTTCCAGGCAAGAGTACTGGAGTGGGTTGCTATTCCCTTCTCCTGGGGATCTTCCCAACTCAGGGATCAAACCGGGGTCTCCCGCCTTGCAGGCAGATGATATACCCTCTGAGCCACCAGGGAAACCATTATGGAAAAGAATATGAAGAAGAATATGTACATAACTGAATTACCTATTGTATACCAGAAACTAACACAACATTGCAAATCAACTCTGCTTCAATTAAAAAAAAAAATACACCTCAGTTTTGTTTAAAAAACACAATAAAAAGTGAAAACTTACGGTACCTCAGCAGTAAAAAACCTACCTGCAGTTCAAGAGGCGTGGACTTGATACCTGGGTCAGGAAATCCACCAGAGAAGGAAATGACAACCCACTCCAGTATTCTTGCCTAGGAAATCCCTTGTACAGAGGAGCCTGGTGAGCTACAGGCCATGGGCTTGCAAACAGTTGGACACAACTTAAGATTAAACAGCAACAACAACCAAAGTGTTAGCAGTTTAGGTAATTGAATCCCAGAAAATTTTTATTTTCATTTGGTTGCCTTTATGAATTTTTCTGATCTCTTTAAATGAACGTGTTGCTTGTTTCAGGGGACTGGGTAGGTTGTTGATAGAAAGGTAGAAGTAAGGGAAATTGTTTAGACACAGTGGTAGACATTAGTGACATCTCACTTCATATCTTATTCTTCTCCATCTCAGAAGAAAATAAAGTTCCCTGAAAACTCATTATTTTAAGTTGAAATTACATTTATGCATTTTAAGTCCAAATATTCCACTTAGTGGATTTGGAAACCTTAATTTCTTTCACCGTCATGTGATCATTGTAGCCAGCTTCATCACTATTTTAGAACTTCACCTTGTACCATATTCAGTTAAAGTCTGGTTTGTATGACTTAAACAGTTAGATGAATAGAGAGAATATAGAATTAGGATGAGTGGAAACACCATAGGTAAGAGGAACATAAGAGACCCTGTGTTTAGCAGGTAAATTGAGCATTAAAAATTCCTGTTGTCTTAAAACCACATGCATACAGAGTTGTGTGTGTTGAGTAGTTTAAATTGATTCAAAAGAGGACTAACTTCATCCTTTTTTCTTTTCACCAGTAGATTGATCAATTTTGTGTATTATAAATAAACTTGCTTCACTTAATATATTGCAAAATAGTTTAAAATAGATAACATTTTGACTGACAAGTCATAGTACATTTGGAGTTGGATTTGTGTGTGTGTGTGTGTGGTGTGTGTTAGCAGTTTTACTTTTCAGTTTATAAATTAATGGTATTTAGGTAAAATCTTAAAAGTACAATGAGAACTGTCTTCTTTATAATAGTAGTGTTCCAGTCATTATTTCATATTAATGAAATAGCATTATGAGTGAAAGTGTTAGTTGCTCAGTTGTGTCCAATATTTTGTGACCTCATGGACTGTAGCCCACCATGGAATTCTCCAGGCAAGAGTACTGGAGTGGGTAGCCATTCCCTTCTCCAGAAGATCTTCCCAACCCAGGGATCAAACCTGGATCTCGCTCATTGCAGGCAGATTCATTTTGTACCTTTTGACTTCCTTCACCTATTTTATATCCTGCCCCCCATCTCCTGCCTCTGACAACCACCAGTCTCTTCTCTTTACCTGTGACCTTAGTGGGAGGGTTTTGGTTTGTTTTTTTTCTTTCTTTCTTTTTTCACCTTCCACATATTAAATGAGTTCATATGATACTTGTCTTTCTTGGTTTGACATGTTTCACTTAGCATGATTCCCTTGAGGCTATCCAGGTTACAGATGGCAAGATTTTCTCCTTTCTTCATGGCAGTATAATATTTCTTTCTTTGTGTACCACATTTTCCTTCCATTCATCTGTTGATGGACCTGTTGTTCAGTCACTAAGTCATGTCCAACTCTTTGCAAACCTATCGACTGCAGCACACCAGGCTTCCCTGTCATTCACTTCTCCCAGGGTTTGCTCAAATTCATGTCCGTTGAGTTGATATGCCGTCTAGCCATCTCATCCTCTCTTGCCCCCTTTTCCTCCTGCCCTCAATCTTTCCCAGCATCAGGGTCTTTTCCAGTGAGTCGGTCCTTCACATCAGGTGACCAAAGTATTGGAGCTTCAGTTTCACCATCAGTCCTTCCAGTGAACATGCAGGGTTGATTTCCCTTAGAATGGACTGATTTGATCTTTTTACAATTGAAGGGACTCTCAAGAGTCTTCTCCAGAACCACAGTTCAAAAGCATCGGTTCTTCAGTACTCAGCCTTCTTTATGGCCCAAGTCTCCCATCTCTACATGACTATTGGAAAAACCCTAGCTTTGACTATATGGACCTTTGTTAGCAAAGTGATATCTATACTTTTTAATGCACTGTTTAGGCTTGCCATGGATACTTAGGTTGTTTCTGTATCTTGGCTTTTGTAAATAATGCTACAATAAACATTTCAAGTTAGTGTTGTCATTTATTTGGTAAATATCCAGAGTGGGAATTGCTGGATCATATGGTAGTTCTATTTTTAATGTTTTGAGAAATCTCTATATTGTTTTTCACAGTAGCCACACCAGTTTACATTCTCACTTAGGGTGCACAGGGGCAGGGGTTTTGTTTTCTCCATATCGTCACCAACACTTCTTCTTTCTTGTGTTTTTGATAGTAGTCTTCCTAACATATGTGAGGTAACATCTCATTGTGGTTTTGGTATTGATTTCCTCATGTACCTGTATGTCTTCTTTGGAAAAGTGTCTAATTAGAACCTCTACCCATTTTTAAATTTTGGGATTTTTGCTGCTGAGCTGTATGCATTCCTTATGTACTTTGGATGTTAACCTCTTATGAGATATATGATTTGTAAATATTTTCTCTCATTCAGTACATTGTCCTTTTACTTTGTTGATTGTTTCCATTGCTTTCACAGATGCTTTTTAGTTTGATGTGGTCCCACTTATTTATTTTTGCTTATTTTTGTTTATTGTTGCCTTTGTTTTTGGTATCAGTATCAAATCTGCAAAAATCATTGTTGAAGCTTGTGTTCGGCAACTTAACACTTCTGTTTTCTTCTAGGACTTTTATGATTTCATTCCTTACATTCCAGTCTTTAATCTATTCTGAGTTAATTTTTTTTTGTATGGTATAAAAGAGTAGTTGAGTTTCTTTTTTTGGCATGTGGCTATGCATTGTTACCAACATTTCTGATTGAAGGCATTGTTTTTTATTATATATTTTTTACTTCGTTATATAAATTAATTGATTATATATCCATGAATTTATTTCTGGGCTCTCTGTTCTATGTGTCTGTTTTTATGCAGATACCATACTGTTTTGATTACTATAGCTTTGTAATATAGTTTGAAATTAGGGCACATGATGCCTCCAACTTTTCATGTTTCTCAGGATTGCTTTAGCTTTTTGGGATCTTTTGTGATTGTATACAAATGTTAGGATTAATTGTTCTATTTCTCTCAGAAATGCCATTGGAATTTTGGTATGGAATGCATTTACTCTGTAGATCGCTTTGGGTAGTATGTCACTTTAAACTGTATTATTTCTTTGAATCCATGATAGTTTTATAATAAAACTATCAGAAATTATTTATATAGATGGAATGAAACATGTCAGTTACAATGGTTTTTAACATCATCTTTTATACTTTTCAGTTCTTTTGCTTAAAATTTATTTTTAAATGCCTATCATTTATTTCCTGAAGGAATATTAATTTGAAATATTATGTATGTGCTCCACATCAGAAATTGGCTCAAATATAGATATGTTTATCTGACATCCATAAAAAATTCAATTCTGAGAGAGTTCTGCTATAAACTTTAAAGATATCAACTATATAAATATTTGAGCTAGTAGTTAGTAATTGAAGTCTTTTAATGTAGTCTTTGCTGTCTGGATTCCAGTATTCTCTTATTGCCATATTCTATTTGACAAGGGAGTAGTACAGTATCTGATTTTCTTCAGATTTCTGTCCTTGGCCAGATATACTCAGGTATTTGTATTATTAGACCTCAAGGTCTGTAACTGAGTAAGGTATGATGTTGGAGAAACAAGAGACATGACTTCTTAAACATGGATGGACATACAAAATGTGAATTCAACTTAAGAGCCAGACTCACCAAAGTTTATAGCATTTAGATTTTTAGATTGAATATGCTAGAGTTTATTATATGGGATATGAAATCTGGTAAATGCTTGAGCAGCTTCTAAAAGTACAACAGAGTATGGTATTTGTTTATAAGATTATGTTCTGTTGTGTTTTCAAATGAAATTTTATCTACTTTCAAGAGATACTTAACTGACTTTCGTTGAAGTTAGGGAAATGAGAGTGAAATATTAAGCTTATATCTAGTTACCAGAAGTGTTCAGAACTTTTGAGTATTTGACTTTTAAGTATAAGCAGAAATTTAAAAAATATTATTTGAAATGATATTTATTTGTACTGTTTTGCTCATTATTTGTTCTGGAGCTTTTGTATTAAGAGAGCAGGTTTTCTATTTTAAAGAACATATCTAAGTGTTAGAACATTTCTACTATTTTTATTTTTTGTAGGTGGTTTCAGACTCCCTCACAGGTTTTCTACCATGCAGCAACTGAACATGGAGGAAAAGACGTATATCCAGGGCAGTGTCTTTGGGAAGGTTGTGAGCCTTTTCAGCGACAGAGGTTTTCTTTCATTACTCACTTACAGGTACACTTTCTTAATACTATTTGTTTTGTAGCTCATTTGTTTGCTTTAGAGATCTTGATGCTTATGTTTTTTACTTCCGTTTTCTTAAAAAGGACAAGCACTGTTCAAAGGATGCCCTGCTTGCAGGATTAAAACAAGATGAACCAGGACAAGCAGGAAGTCAGAAGTCTTCTACCAAGTAAGGAACATGAGTTTACTTCCTGTTGTGCATTTAAATAAAAGACAAATCAGGAAAGTAGGCAAAATAGCAATAAAAGGCAATTCAGCATGTCATGAGACAGGAAACCTGGGTTGTAGTCCAGCTATATATGTGACCCTGTTCAAAGTGCATAAGTGCCCTGCTGCTGCTACTGCTGCTAAAGTCGCTTCAGTCGTGTCCGACTCTGTGCGACCCCATAAACGGCAGCCCGCCAGACTCCCCCGTCCCTGGGATTCTCCAGGCAAGAATACTGGAGTGGGTTGCCATTTTCTTCTCCAATGCATGAAAGTGAAAAGTGAAAGTGAAGTCGCTCAGTCATGTCTGACTCTTAGCGACCCCATGGACTGCAGCCCACCAGGCTCCTCCATCCATGGGATTTTCCAGGCAAGAGTACTGGAGGGGGCTGCCATTGCCTTCTCCAGCATAAGTGCCCTAGGAATCACATTTTATATTGGCTGGACCACATGGTATATAAGTACCTTATAGCTCAAATATTTTGATTCTACTTTGTAGACAAATCATTTGGTAGCAATGGCAGATGATCTATGAGAAATGCTTTGTAGATTGGAAATAAATATATGGTTCTGTGTCCTTTAGGAGAGGAGTTGAACATGTACTTGATAATGGCAGAGAGATTTATTCCTACAGCTGTTCCTGAGGAGAGGCTAAAGTGGCATGTGATGGTCCAATGTAAAATGTATATGTCACATTTACTATTTGTTATTCATTTGCCTTGTATTTCCATGAACACTTGTAATAACGTGTAGTCATGTTCTGAGTTGGCTGGATTCCTGTAAGGTTCTTAGATTTACATAGTATCTCCTATTTTACAGTTTCCAGCTGAGGCCTTTAATTCTAAATAATGCAGCCAGCCCTCCAGAGCTTCAGATTCAACCAACCAGGGATCAAAAATATTTGAAAAAACTTTTATTTAGGAAATTCTAAAAAGCAAATTTGAATTTGCCTTGTACTAGCAACTGTTTACATATCATTTGCGTTGTACTAAGTATATAAGTAATCTGAATGATTTAAACACAAGAGGATGTGTGTAGGTTATATGCAAATACTGTCATTGCTTGGTATCTGTCTGGGATCGGCTCTAGGATTTTGGTATCCTCAGGGGGTCCTGGAACCAGTCCTCCATGAATACCAAGGGATAGTTGTATTTTAATTATTGTAATATGAAGATAAATTAATTTGTCAACATTTGTTGAGATATTGCTGTGTAGTGAACATTATGCCAAACATGGTTTAGTCTAACTTCAGAGAGCTGAAATTCTACACAGAACTACAAGGGTGGGAACACCGGAAGCTGCTTACATACTTTATTCATCCCATTATTTTTTATTCTCTCCATTACTATTCATTCCTGAGCTAGGCACTAAAATATGACATGAAGTATACATGACCAAGATATGTTTTGCTGTTCCTAAGTCTGGAGATACAATGAGAGATATAGATGATTCTTATTAAATGGCATCAAATGCACCAGGACACTGTGAAAGCCCACCTACACCAATGTAGGAGACCATAGAAGGCTTTCTGACAGAAAGTGAATCCAAACTGAGATCTGTAGAATGAGGCTTTCATAAGCCATAAACATGAGTTTGGATTTACCCTCAAAGCAGTGGAAAGTCACTTTTCTGCCAAATACTTTTTTCTATAATTTTCACTGTACAGTTGACCCGTGAACAACACAGGTATCAGCTGGGAGGATCTGCTAACAAGTGGATATTTGTCACAGTAAATACTGTGGTGCTGCACCATCTCTGGTTGGTTGAATCCACAGATATGGAACTTCAAGTATAAAGTTATATGCATATTTTTGACTACAGGGAGAGTGGGTACCCAAACTCCCATGTTGTTCAAGGGTGAACTGTATTTAATTTGTATTTATTAATGTAGCTTTCAGCTTCCCTGGTGGCTCAGATGGTAAAGAATCTGTCTCCAATGCAGGAGACCCAGGTTCAATCCCTGAGTGGGGAAGATCCCCTGGAGAAGGAAATGGCAACCCACTCCAGTATTCTAGCCTGGTGAATCCCGTGGACAGAGGTGTCTGGTGGGCTGCAGTTCATGGGGTCACAAAGAATCAGACATGACTGAGTGACTTTCACTTTACTTCTATGTAGCTTATAATAGTATGCTGCAATATGTTTGATTTTGTTCAAATTTGGAGGTTTATTTTGGTATATCCGTTATAATAAAAAATCTTCATCATTTTATACGTAAAGTCAAAAATAATTTTTATCTGTGTTGATACATAGATCTTTATCTAGAGAAATCTATATGTAGATACAGACAAAAACTAGCTTACAATTTAGAAATTGCTTTTATGTTAACTTAATATTCAGAATTAGTTTACTCATGTAAAAAAATGCCAGAAATATCCCCACTTTACAGATGTGAAACCTGAAGCACAAAGGGGCAAATTGAAAGGTTCAAAGTCATGCAGCCAGCGAGGGGGCAGAAACAGGACTTTCTCCCTGGGAGCCAGTTCTCTCACCACTGTTGCCTCAGCAGAATACAACAGATACTCATGCAGTTTTTCTGTGTGGCAAAGGAAACCTAGAGTAGTTTGAATCTGATTTTTATAAAATCTGTCTCTGCAGTCCCTCCATCTTTGCTAAAGGACAATAGAGCTATACTGAAATGATTGATTGAAATTGGTTAATAAAAAATTCTATAAATTAGTAATAGTTTGAAATGTAGTAGTTAGCGTAATTTCATGTTATTATCATATTAGGTTATCTTTCCTGGGTGACCTATACACATACCAGTACACCTTTAGGAGATATATTTTACTTGAAGGTACCATTTAGCAAAACTAATTTGCAGCTCAACTTGTAGACTATTCTATGTTAACATCTTTACATTGCATTCAAAGATGTGAACTCAACTTTTAAGCTGTGCTGTATTTATATATATATGGGTTATACTAGGACATCTGTGTTTGCTTTAAAGTTGATAGATTGCAAATAAAAGACCACGAACCCTTTTGCCTCAGTTTTCACAAACAGTAAGTATTATTGCTGGACCACCAGAGCTTTTACTCATGCTGTGTCTACTTCAGTAACCACGTTCAGATTTGGCAGATTGGTCATTTGTTGTCAGTCTGCCTGAATTGTCATGGTAACAGTCTCTTCCTCTCCCTGGTATATTTAGGCAGCCAGCTGTAGGGGGCACAAGCTCAACTCCTAGAGCACAAAAGGCCATTGTGAATCATCCCAGTGCTGCCCTTATGGCTCTAAGGAGAGGATCAAGAAATCTTGTCTTTCGAGATTTTACAGTAAGTAAGCCTTGGAAGCCTTAACTGTGAAGGTGTGAACACAATGATTTAGATCTTTATTCTTTTTCTTTTCTTTTCCTTTTTAAGGATGAAAAAGAGGGACCAATAACTAAACACATCCGACTAACAGCTGCCTTAATATTAAAAAACATTGGTAAATATTCAGAATGTGGTCGCAGGTGAGTAATCTGTTTTCTGTAGTCAGAGTGAATTTATATTTTACTGTTACCTGTAAATTAATAAAGTTAGATATCTGCATTGTATTCACTATTTTTCTCATCAATTTTTGGGTACGTCCAAAAGCTTATGTCAAAGTAGACGGTTATAGATTCTTAAAAGCCACAAAAGTGGAAGTTGAAACAACCAAAAGGTGTTCTTGAACTTATTTAAGTGAAATTTCTTGTTTGTCATCGCATTTAGAGGAAAACGTAGGTCTACCAAAGAAAACTTGGGAGTTTACTAGGAGGAAAAAGGAATTGGTTACTTAAATCATGTGGAATTAGAATGGAATTCAGTTTGATAATTGCCGTTTTAATGAAACCATCAAAGTCATATATGCTAAGATTCTTGGACTTAAGAGAAAACTTAGTGTTTTATAAATCTGTGGAAACTGGAAACAACTCTAAATCTTGAGAAAGCAACTGTAGATTTGTCTCCTTTGAACCTTGAAAATAACCTTTTAGTATTCTTCCTCTAGCTTCAGCTGACTCAACTTGGGCTTGTTAGTTGGGAAGTTTTGCTTTAATGCATCTTGCCTCTCAGACAGTGCTTTTCTCTCCTACTTTTTCTCTTCTCACATACTGTTAATCAAATCTACTTTGGTTCTCCTCCTGTTTTACCTTATGTTGGATCTTAATAATATTTCTTGTAGTTACATTCTAGCTGGACTTTATGAGCATAAAAACAGAGGCATCAATTACAAAAAACCATTTACTTTATATAAAAGTTTAAAACTTAGGTAAATTTAAAGTGAATAAAACTAAAGTTTAAAAAAAAGTGTTTGCAATAACAAAAGTTACTATATTTCATGAATCAAGTATTCCCACAGAGGAATAAGAAAAATTCTTTACATTCAAATTAAAAATAAAGTTTTTTCAGAAAAATAAATAAGGTTTTATCAGTAGCATCTTCCAATTGCATTTATAGTATCATTTCTTCCTGCCTTTCTCACTATGTTTCTCTTCCTACTCCTTCTTTTGCTGCATATCAGTTTTAGCCAAATTAAACCACATGCAGATTGCAACCACCCTAGATGTCTTCCATGTCACACTTCTGTATCTTCCCTGGGTTGCGGCCCACTGAGCATCTGCGAGCCTTCCCTAATCCAGCTCAGACGCTGGCGTCTGTGTGCTGCCTTTCCTGTGCTGAGTTCCTCTTCCTCATTGAGTCTGTGTTTATAACATTTCTGTTTTATAACATTTCATCTTACTGTTTTGTAAGTAGTTTTTCATATGGCTTTCTACCCTACTGTATCTCTCAGATCTAATCTCTTGACTCTATTTATCACTTCCACTGTATAATAATAAGGGATTTGATTTAGGCCACACCTGAATGGCCTAGTGGTTTTCTGTACTTTCTTCAATTTAAGTGTGAATTTTGCAATAAGAAGCTCATGATCTGAGCCACAGTCGGTTCCAGGTCTTATTTTTGCTGACTGTATAGAGCTTCTCCATCTTCAATATTGACCATCTGGTGATGTCCATATGTAGCGTCATCTCTTGTGTTGTTGGAAGAGGGTGTTTGCTATGACCAGTGGTGCATTCTCTTGGCAAAACTCTGTTAGTCTTAGCCCTGCCTCATTTTGTACTCCAAGGCCAAACTTTCCCATTAACTGCAGGTATCTCTTAACTTCCTACTTTTGCATTCCAGTGCCCTATGATAAAGTGGATGTTTGTTTGCTGTTAGTTCTAGATCTTTTAGGTCTTCATAGAATTAGAACTGTTCAACTTCATCTCTGGCATTAGTGGTTAGGTCATAGGCTTGGATTACCGTGATGTTGAATGGATTGCCTGGGAAAGGAACTGAGGTCATCCTGTCATTTTTGAGACTGCACCCAAGTACTACATTTTGGACTCTTGCTGATTATGGTAATTAATAGTAATTATGGAGTAATTAAGAAATTACTCCATTTCTTCCAAGGGATTCTTTCCCACAATATAATGGTCATCTGAATTAAATTATCCCATTCCCATCCATTTTAGTTCACTATAGCTAAAATGTCAGTGTTCACTCTTGCCACCTCTTATTTGACCACATCCAATTTATCTTGATTCATGGACCTAACATTCCAGGTTCCTAACAATATGCTTCTTTACAGCATTGGACCTGACTTTCACCACCAGAAACATCCACAACTGGTCATTGTTTTCGCTTTGGCTCAGCCTCTTTTCTAAAGCTATTTCTCTACTCTTATCCATTAGCATATTGGATGCTTACTGACTTGAGGGGCTCATCTCTAGTTTCATATCTCTTTGCCTTTTTATATTGTTAATGGAGTTCTCAAGGCAAGAATACTGAAGGAGTTTGTCATTCCCTTCTCCAGTAGACCACGTTTTGTCAGAACTCTCCACCATGACCCAACTGTCTAGGGTGGCCCTACACAGCATGGCAGATAAGAGTCATTAAGTTACATAAGGCATCCATGTGATCATTTTGGTTAGTTTTCTGTGATGTGGTTTTCATTCTGGAGGCCATGGGATTGTGATTCTTGCTTCTTCTGTTATGGAGGCAGTGACCAAAACCATCCCAAAGAAAAAGAAATGCAAGAAAGCAAAATGGTTATCTGAGGAGGCCCTGTAGTTAACTGAGAAAAGAAAAGAAGCAAAAGGCAAGGAGAAAGAGAAAGATATGCCCAACTGAATGCAGAGTTTCAAAGAATAATAGGGAGAGATAAGAAAGCCTTCTTAAGTGAACAGTGCAAAGAAATAGAGGAAAACAATAGAATGGGAACAACTAGAGATCTCTTCTAAAAGAGAGATACCAAGGGAACATTTCATGCAAAGATGGGCTCAATAAAGGACAGAAATGGTATGGACCTAACAGAAGCAGAAGATATTAAGAAGAGATGGCAAGAATACACAGAAGAACTGTATAAAAAGGATCTTAATGACTTGGATAACCACCATGGTGAGGTCACTCACCTAGCACCAGACATCCTGGAATGTGAAGTCAACTGGACCTTAGGAAGCATTGCTATGAACAAAGCTAGTGGAAGTGATGGAATTCCACTGGAACTAAATCTTTTAAATCCTAAAAGATGATGCTGCTAATGTGTTGCACTCAGTATGCCAGCAAATTTGGAAAACTCAGCAGTGGCCACAGGACTGAGAAGGTCAGTTTTCATTCCAATCCCAAAGAAAGGCAATGCCAAAGAATGTTCAAACTACCATATACAACTGTGCTCATTTCACATGCTAGCAAGATATTGCTCAAAATCCTTCAAGCAAGGCTTCAGCAGTATGTGAACAAAGAATTTCCAGATGTGCAAGCTGGATTTAGAAAAGACAGAGGAACCAGAGATCAAATGCCAGTAGCCACTGGATCATAGAGAAAACTATAGAATTCCAGAAAAACATCTACACTGCTTCACTGACTGTGTTAAAGCCTTTGACCATGTGGGTCACAACAAACTGTGGGAAATTCTTGAAAAAAATGGAAATACTAGATCACCTTTCCTGCGTCCCAGAAAACCCGTATGCAGGTCAAGAAGTACCAGTAGAACCAGACATGGAACAACGGACTGGTTTCAAATTGGAAAAGGAATATGTCACGGCTATAGATTGTCACTCTGCTTATTTAACTTAAAGGCAGAGTACATTATGCGAAATGCCAGACCGGATGAATTACAAGCTGGAATCAAGATTGCCAGTAGAAGTATCAACAGCCTCAGATATGTAGATGATACCACTCTAATGACAGAAAGCAAAGAAGAACTAAAGAGCCTCTTGATGAAAGTGAAAGAGGAGAGTGAAGAAGCTGACTTAAAACTCAACATTCAAAAAACTAAGATCATGGTATCTGGTCCCATCATTCGTGGCAAATAGATGGGACCATCATCCATGGCAATAAATTGAAAACAATGAAAGATTTTATGGTGTTGGGCTCCAGAATCATTGCCGATGGTGACTGCAGCCATGAAATTAAAAGACACTTGCTCCTGGAAAGAAAGGGACAAACCTAGACACCATATTAAAAAGCAAAGATATCACTTTACTGATGAAGGTCAAAGCTATGGTCTTTTCAGTACAGGTAAGGATGTGAGAGTTGGACCATAAAAAAGGCTGATTGCTGAGGAACTGATGCTTTTCAACTGTTGCGCTGGAGAAGGCTCTTGAGAGTCCCTTGAACAGCAAGGAGATCAAACCAGTTAATCCTAAAGGAAGTCAACTCTGAATATTCATTGGAAGGACTGATGCTGAAGCTTATGCTCCAGTGGTTTGGCAGTCAGATGCAGGGAACCAAATCATTGGAAAAGACCCTGATGCTGGGAAAGACTGTAGGCAGGAGGAGAAGGGGATGGCAAAAGATGAGATGGTTGGATGACATCACCAACTTAATGGAGATGGGTTTGAGCAAACTCCAGGAAATGGTGAAGAAAAGCGAAGTGTGACTTACTGCAGTCTATTGAGTCACAAAGAATTAGACACAACTTACCGGCTGAACAACAATGTCCCCCTTATTGACCTAAGTATAGATTTTCTGAGTAATCTTTTAGCCTGCATACCTACAGTACAGTGCCCAATACAGTACGAGATCATTCCTACTTCCTTCTTATTCTTTAAGACTCAGCTCAGGTCACCTCTTCCTTTCCTGAATTTCTCTCACTACCCGCCCTTGACCTAAGGTGCCTCCTCCAGATTGCATGTTATTATTTACATGGTGAGAACTGTGAAAGCAGGAGCTGAACATTTATTTCGGTTTTTGTGTTCTTAGTGCCTAGCATAATGTTGGGAATATAATAGTGATTCAATAAATATTTTATTGATAGTTTTTCATAGAGTTCTGATATGGAGTTTGTGTGGACAATTGAAATTCTGAAAATAAATTTAAAGCTTTTTCTTCACATTCAAGTTGCACATTCTTAGGTTTACAGCAGAGTGACTTTGGCTACATTTCATTATTGAACCAAAAGTTTTCATTTTACTGTTTTTGTTTTGTTGTTGATTTTATTATTTTATTTAACTCTAAACCTTCCAGATGTCTTTTGGCCTATTCATTTGCTATGATCCTAGAATAGCAGAAGGAAAAGAATGAAAGAAATGGATTAAATTCTTTCCATTCACCTCCCAGTCTGGACTGAAATCTCATATAGAGCCTGTTGAATGCCTCCAGGGAGGAGAGGTTTTGCTAGAGCAGGCAGGCAGACTCTTCACAGATACAGGGAAGCCCCAGGAGTGCTGTCAGAGTCTGGCAGAGCCCATAGACGCGAGGAAGAGGATACAAGAAATCAGAAGACACTGCTCTGTTGGTACATGGAATCGCTGGTGGAAAATGTTACAAGGTGTGATTTTTTTAAAAAAAACTAAAGCAGATTATATTTGCAATAAAAAAACCACAGGTCAACAGGAAGATATATGGAAATTTACTTTCATTTTATAGTACAGTATACGGAAGAGTATGAAATGTTCACATTTTTTAAAATTTGGAAAGTTCAGAATCTGGTTGTTTGAATAATGTAAACTGTTTAATCACAGTTTATCTCCTTTCTGATTAAACTTGAACTTTGGAGAATTGCAGCATGTTTCTCTTCTTTTTGATGTATTTATCTTTTATCTGTGTAATGAATGTTGTTGGTGTTGTCCAGTCGCTAAGTCATTCTGATTCTTTGTGACCCCATGGATTGCAGCATGCCAGGCTCCTCTGTCCCCCACTGTCTCCTGAAGTTTGCTCAAATTTATGTCTGTTGAGTTGGTGATGCTATCTAACCATCTTATTTAAAAATAAAATGATTTTTCTTCACTAATCATGAACAATCTGAAAAAAAAATGAACAGTTCTGTTTACAGTAAATCAGAAGAATAAAATATTTAATCATATTAACCAAGGAGGTAAAGACTTATACCATGAGAACTTTACATTGCTGAAAGAAATTAAAGAAGATGTATAGAAGTGGAAAGACATCCTTTGTTCATCACTTAGAAGGCTTAATATTGGTAAAATGTCAATAATACCCAAAGCAATCTACAGATTCAGTGCAACCTATATCAAAATTTCAATGATATTTTTTGTAGAAATAGAAAAATTTGTTCAGAAATTCATATGGAATCTCAAGGAACCTTGAATTGCAAAACTGTCTTGAAAAAGAGGAATAAAGTTAGGGCTTACACTTCCTGATTTCAGATTTTTCTGCAAAGCTACAGTAATCAAAAGCATACACTGTCCTTAGTGACATAAAGACAGACATACTAACGAATGGGGCAGACTGGAGAGGCCAGACATAAGTCCTTGCATATATGGCCAAATGGTTTTCTCTAAGGATGTCAGTTCTCTATTCAATGAGAAAAAGATAGTCTTTTCAACAAATGGAGTTGGGAAAACTGGAAATTCACATGCAAAAGAATGAAGCTTAACCCTTATCTAAACACCGTATATGTAAAATTTAACCCAAAATGCATCAAAGAGACAAAACTATAAAATTTTTAGAAAAAGCCTCATGATGTTGGATTTCGCAGTTATTCTTGGATATGGCACTAAAGGCATGGGAAACAGAAGAAAAAATAATTTAAATCTTATCAAAATTAGAAAAATTGTGTGTCAGAGGACAGTATTAACAGAATAAACAGTCAAAAGGATGATAGAGAAGAATTACAAATCAAAGATCTGCTAAGGGGGTGAATATTTCAGAGTATATGAAGAACTGCTAAAATTCAACAACAAAAAGGAAGCAAACCAAATCAGAAATGGGCAAAGGACTTGAATAGAAATTTCTATGAAGAAGATAAATAAATGGCCGATAAGCACATAAAAAGATGCTCAACATTACTAATCATTCAGTTCGGTTCAGTCGCTCAGGCGTGACCTACTCTTTGTGAACCCATGAATCACAGCACACCAGGTCTCCGTGTCCATCTCCAACTTCCGGAGTTGACTCAAACTCATGTCCAACGAGTTGGTGATTCCATCCAGCCATCTCATCCTCTGTCGTCCCCTTCTCCTCCTGCCCCCAACCCCTCCCAGCATCAGGGTCTTTTCCAGTGAGTCACCTCTTTGCATGAGGTGGCCAAAGTACTGGAGTTTCAACTTTAGCATCATTGCTTCCAAAGAATACCCAGGACTGATCTCCTTTAGAATGGACTGATTGGATCTCCTTGCAGTCCAAGGGACTCTCAAGAGTCTTCTCCAATACCAACAGTTCAAAAGCCTCAATTTTTCGGCGCTCAGCTTTCTTCACAGTCCAACTCTCACATCTATACATGACCACTGGAAAAACCATAGCCTTGACTAGATGGACCTTGTTGGCAAAGTAATGTCTCTGCTTTTCAATATGCTATCTAGGTTGACCATAACTTTCCTTCCAAGGAGTAAGCGTCTTTTAATCTCATGGCTTCAGTCACCATCTGCAATGATTTTGGAGCCCCCCAAAATAAAGTCTGACACTGTTTCTACTGTTTCCCCGTCTATTTCCCATGAAGTGATGGGACCGGATGCCATGATCTTCATTTTCTGAATGTTGAGCTTTAAGCCAACTTTTTCACTCTCTTCTTTCACTTTCATCAAGAGGCTCTTTAGTTCCTCTTTGCTTTCTGCCATAAGGGTCGTGTAATCTGCATATCTGAGGTTATTGATGTTTCTCCCAGCAGTCTTGATTCCAGCATGTGCTTCTTCCAGTCCAGCGTTTCTCATGATGTACTCTGCATAGAAGTTAAATAAGCAGGGTGACAATATACAGCCTTGACGTACTCCTTTCCTATTTGGAACCAATCTGTTGTTCCATGACCAGTTCTAACTCTTGCTTCCTGACCTGCATATAGGTTTCTCAAGAGGCAGGTCAGGTGGTCTGGTATTCCCATCTCTTTCAGAATTTTCCACAGTTTCTTATGATCCACATAATCAATAAAGCAGGAATAGATGTTTTTCTGGAACTCTCTTGCTTTTACGATGATCCAGTGAATGTTGGCAATTAGATCTCTGGTTCCTCTGCCTTTTCTAAAACCAGCTTGAACATCTGGAAGTTCACGGTTCACGTATCGCTGAAGCCTGGCATGGAGAATATTGAGCATTACTTTACTAGCGTGTAAAGATGCTAAACATTACTAATCATTCAGTTCAGTCATTAGGAAAATGCAAATCAAAGCCACAATAACATACCACTTCATACCTATTAGGATGGCTTTTATTAAAAACAAGCAAAACAAAACAAAAAAACTGAAAACAAAGTGTTGGCAAGGATATGGAAATATTGGAACCTTTGTGCATTGCTCATGGAAATATAAAATGATATGGCCACTGTGGAAAGCAATATGTCTTTTCCTCAAAAAATTTAACATTTCAGGACTGCCCTGGTGGAGAACCTGTATAGGAATCCACCTGCCAGTGCAGAGGACACAGGTTTGATCCCTGGTCCATGAAGATTCCACATACCACGGGGCAACTAAGCTCATTCACCGCAACTACTGAGCCCATGTTCTAGAGCCCACAAGCTGCTACTACTGAGCCCATGCGCCACAACTTACTGAAGCCTACACCCTCTCGGGCCCGTGAGCCACAACTAATGAGCCCCTTGTGCTGCAACTACTGAAGCCCATTCGCCTAGAGCTTGTGCTCTGCAACAAGAGAAGCAATAAGAAGCCTGTGCGCTGCAACTAGAGAGTAGCCACTGCTCACTGCAACTAGAGAAAATCTGTGCAGCAATGTAGACCGGCACACCCTAAAGTGAAAAATAAAAATAAGATTAAAAGTTAAACATTTTATTCAGCAGTTTCACTTTTGGGTATATACACAAAATAACACAGGGGATTGAACAGATATAGTCATTCACCATTTTCATAGCAACATTATTTATGATAGCCAAAAGGTAGAAGCATTCCCACATGTCCATTGGTAGATGAATGAATAACTAAAACGTATGCGCACAATGGGGTATTGGAGTATTATTTGGCCTTCATAAAGAATGCAGCTCTGATGTATGCTACAGCATGAGTAAACCCTGAAGACACTGTATTATGTGAAATAAGCCAGACACAAAATGGCAATTCTTGTTTGCTTCCACTCATATAAGGTAATTGGAAGAATCAAATAGAAAGTAGAACAGCAACAGCCCTCAGCAAGGCTTGGGGAGGGAGGCAGTGGGGAATTCTTACTGGTTGTGGGAAGATGAAGAATTTCTAGAGATGGATGGTTGTAATGGTTGCACACATGTGTGTGTACTTAGTGCCACTGAGCTGAACACTTAAAAATGACTAAAATAGTAAACTTTGTATTGTGTGTATTTTACCACAATTTAAAACTGAAAACAACAAAAGAAGGACTTAGGGAAAACGCAGAGTGGCTGCTAATGAGTATTAGGTTTCCTTTTTGGAATGATGAAAATATTCTAAAATTGATGGTGATGGTTGCCCAATCTTGGTAATATACTGAATACCACTGAATTATATACTTTAAACAGGTGACTTGTGTGGTGTATGAATTATATCTCAATAAAGCTATTATATTAATATAGACTATATATTAATACAGACTAATACAGACTATATATATTAATACTCCCCATACCCACCTCCAAGAGACAGCTTTCAACAACTTGAGTTCATTTTTCTGGCTCTTTGCCTCCATGTTTCTAAGTAGCATGTTTATATTACTATGCCTTAACTGACCTATTTTTCACTTTACCTGTGGACCCTCTTTATATGGAGCTCTGTTAAAACCTCTCCGCTTCAGGCCTTTTTCTTTCCTTGTAGTTGTTGCATCTTAGTATTGTTTTATTGTTTGATGCTGAGCCATGTGCTACTGTTTTACATTTCTTTTTTCTTTTTTTCTGGGGGTAATGATTGTCTTGCTTCCTGATTAGGTTTTCATAGGCCTAATGCTGATTTTTTCATATATTTCAATCAGTATGTTTCAAGCCTGTGTATAAGCTGCCTAAAAACTTAAGCATAGTTGTAAACCTCTGTCAGTTCTGCATTTTTTCCGTTTGGAAACTGGCCTCGGCAGTCTGGAGAGCTTGCTTCGTTGGCCTGGATGACAGCTGTCCTTGGGAATTCCTTCTTTGTCGAACCTTTTTTTTAAAAAAGATATTTAGTAATCTCTCTATATTCATATGCTCAGGGTGAATTCACCCCTAAGCCCTGAAACAATAACAAAAATATATTACTTAGATGTTTTATAATTTTGGTATCTGAAATAAAGACAAATAGAAAACTATGTCAAAACATTAAAAAGTTGCAAATTTTCATTAAAAGTATTTACATTTGTATTCTAATGCCAAATTTACAGATAATTCTTTTAAATAGAATACTCTGAAATATGAAAATAATAAAAAAAAGTATTGTTAAAATCCACAACATATTCATGGATGAAATTCCAGATATTAGTTACTGTTCCAAGTTTAGATATTTATGAATGGCCAAGGCAGCTTACAGTTCCTCGTTACTTCTTTATCCTTTATTCTTGGTTCCTTAATAGCATATAACTCTGTAAACCTTTTAAATGGCCACTGATCACTGCCAGGAATCATTTAAACATAAAGACATGATTCTTCTGTAACCAGCAAGATCAACCTATTAAATGCAATCAATTTTATCAGTCACTAAAAATTAAGTGTTTTTACAAACATCTTGTTTACATTAGAGTATATAGAAAACATTACATGTATGTTTCTTAAAATTTTTGATTGGAAAGAAAAGGATAATTTCTTGGTTAACTTTTCTCTTTCCATTTAAAGGAGTGTTTTATGTGCACTTCAGCAACAGTTTAGAAGGTCATGGCAACACCTTTTTCAACCAGGAAGGATCATTTTGTAATTACCTTGGCATCTGTACTCTCTTCTACCTAGTAAAGTTTTACATTGTCTTTTTCCCCGTACTTTAAAATTTTTAACAGTATATTTTTGAAGGTAATTCTCTTCATCAGTATTTTGAGTCAACCACATGAGAAAGTATTAGTTCACTGAGAACAGAGACTGACTAGATGAGCTCACTGTCACTAACTTACCAGGAAGTACCTTGCTCAAGTAGCTGTTAGGTTTCTTTTATTATATCTTCTGTTGGTTTGAACTTAAAATTTCTTACATTAACTGTATGGTACAAACCTCATCAGTTCCATGAGTTTCTAGTGGGCATCCTCGAAGCCTGCCTGTCACACACTCAGGCGGAAGGCATACCCTTGGGCACAGGCCAGGCAGGGGTGGGAGGGGCAGCCTTCTCTGGGTCTCTAGTGGGCTGAGCACCTGCGGATCACAGGCCTGGACTCGAAGATGGCCTTTCCAAGCACATTTGGACAAATGTTGACTTTTCCCTATAGCTAGCTGGACTGGAAGAAGCACAAGCTGGACTCAAGATTGCTGGGAGAAATATCAATAACCTCAAATATGCAGATGACACCACCCTTATGGCAGAAAGTGAAGAGGAACTAAAGAGCCTCTTGATGAAAGTGAAAGAGGAGAGTGAAAAAGTTGGCTTAAGGCTCAACATTCGGAAAACGAAGATCATGGCATCTGGTCCCATCACTTCATGGGAAATAGACGGGGAAACAGTGGACAGTGTCAGACTTTATCTTTCTGGGCTCCAAAATCACTGCAGATGGTGACTGCAGCCATGAAATCAAAAGACGCTTACTCCTTGGAAGAAAAATTATGACCAACCTAGATAGCATATTCAAAAGCAGAGATACTACTTTTCCGACTAAGGTCCATCTAGTCAAGGCTATGGTTTTTCCAGTAGTCATGTGTGGATGTGAGAGTTGGACTGTGAAGAAGGCTGAGCACCGAAGAATCGATGCTTTTGAGCTGTGGTGTTGGAGAAGACTCTTGAGAGTCCCTTGAACTGCAAGGAGATCCAACCAGTCCATTCTGAAGGAGATCGGCCCTGGGATTTCTTTGGAAGGAATGATGCTGAAGCTGAAGCTCCAGTACTTTGGCCACCTCATGCAAAGAGTTGACTCATTGGAAAAGACNGCTGAGCACCGAAGAATCGATGCTTTTGAGCTGTGGTGTTGGAGAAGACTCTTGAGAGTCCCTTGAACTGCAAGGAGATCCAACCAGTCCATTCTGAAGGCGATCGGCCCTGGGATTTCTTTGGAAGAAATGATGCTAAAGCTGAAGCTCCAGTACTTTGGCCACCTGATGCGAAGAGTTGACTCATTGGAAAAGACTCTGATGCTGGAAGGGATTAGGGGCAGGAGGAGAGGAGGACAACCGAGGATGAGATGGCTGGATGGCATCACCGACTCGATGGGCGTGAGTCTGAGTTGGTGATGGACAGGGAGGGCTGGTGTGCTGCGATTCATGGGATCGCAAAGAGTCGGACACGACTGAGCGACTGAACTGAACTGAACTCTCAGATCACGTCTACTTCTGCAGTCACCAGAGCTGTGGTGAGAGTTGTGTGGGGCCCACCGCTCCTTGAGAAGCCAAAGGAACTGGGAATAAGCAGTGGCTCAGATGGTAAAGCGTCTGTCTATAATGCGGGAGACCTGGGTTCGATTCCTGGATCAGGAAGATTCCCTGGAGAAGGAAATGGCAACCCACTCTAGTACTATTGCCTGGAAAATACCATGGATGGAGCTTGGTGTAGGCTCCATGGGGTCACAAAGAGTCAGGCATGACTCAGCGACTTCACTTTCCACCCTGCCAGACACTCTCCCAACTTTCTACTTCAGTGCAGGCTATGAGCAGAGCTGGGTAAACATCCAGGGAAAAGACATTAAAGCATACGATTAGTTCATGTATTTTTGAAGTTTTATCTGTTTAATTATTTATACTATTCAGAACAGGGGCCTAAAGCTCTAAATGACTCCCCATGCCACCTTTCCCCTTATGTCTTCTTTTGAGGTATCAGTCACAGCTCTTCAGTGGGACCCATATTGCTCCAAAGTATTTCAGTGTTACTTCTGTACCTCATTACATGCAAAAGTCTTTTTAAAATGTTCATACATTTTGATCCAGAATTCCTCTTGTGGAAATCTATTCCAAGGAGATAAGCAGAAATAGCTTATGAAGATGTTCATTTCACTATTATTTATCATAACATAAAACTGGAAACCACTCATATGTCCCATAGTAGGGAAATGATTAAAACATAGTATAGCTTACTAAATGGTGAAATGGTGATCACAGGTGAACTTTACATACAGAGACTTTTAAATGATGTGGGGAAATACTAACGTGACACTTAATAAAAAATGTAGGATATTAATGCATATATATGGAATTTAGAAAGACAGTAATGATGATCCTACATGCAAGGCAACAAAAGACACACAAATGTAAAGAACAGACGTTTGGAATATGTGGGAGAAAGCGAGGGTGGGATGATTCTAGAGAATAGCATTGAAACATGTACATTACCACATGTAAAAGAAATGACCAGTGTAAGTTAAATGCATGAAGCGGGGCACTCAAAGCCGTGCTCTGGGACAACCCAAAGGGGTGGGGTGGGGTGGGGAGGGAGGTGGGAGAGGAGTTCAGGATGGGGGGATACTGTGAACCTGTGGCTGATTCATGTTGGTGTGTGGCAAAAACCACCACAATATTATAAAGTAATTATCCTCCAATTAAAATAAATAAATTTTTTTAAATGTAGGGTATATCAAATTCTGTAGCTTGGGTCTGTGAGTTAAATCACATGGAGTTGAGTAACTTTAACTATACATGTTACTGAACCAAACTTGGGTCTGCTTGCCCGTGAGAGGTAAAGCCAGTCTACTGGCACCGGGTTGTGAAGGACAGTGCAGCGTTTCCTGCAGGGCGCCAAGCAAAGTGCTCAGGACAGCAAGTGCTCAAAAAGCCCAGACTCCTAGATGGGCTTCAGGGAAGCATTTTTAAAGACAAAGTGAGGGAGGGGCAGCCCAGGGTAGGATCAGCTTGTGCACAGTTCTCTGATTGGCTGATGGGGAAGTAAAAGGGCAGAATCACAGGAGTTAATATTATCAGTCCTTAGGTGCCAGTAGGTCTGGGGGCTACATGCTCATGGTCATTAGGTAGATAATTTCTTCCATTTAATGGTGGTTTTAGTATCTGTGAAACAAGGTAGGAAAGGTCAATCAGATACTATTACCTAGGTACTTCAGAGAGGAGCTACAGCAGAGAGTATGGGGGGGATGGGGGTCTGTCCTGAAAAGGCCCCATAGGGTCCTGCTCGCTTCCATGTACTTATTATTATACACAGGAAAAAGAAAAATACTTAGACAAAGAGAAGGCCCCATGGCTCCGATGATAAAGAATCTGCCTGCAATGCAGGAGACGCGGGTTCAATCCCTGGGTCGGGGAAGATCCCCTGGAGAAGGAAATGGCAACCTACTCCAGTATTCTTGCCTGGGAAATTCCATGGCGAGTGGAGCCTGGTGGGCTACAGTCCATGGGTCGCAAAAGAGTCCGACACGGCTTAGTGATTACACTACAACCACCCCTCAGGCAAAGGCTGAAGTACCTGAAACTGTTTTCACCATTCAACCCAAATCTAAATGTTTGGAGAAAAGAATAGTGGATCTGAAGCAGCAAAAAGTTATATTTGGCCCTTGGCCTGTAGGCTGGTATAGACGTAAGATTTATAAACAGCAGGGTAGAAACAGGAAATCACAGGTCAGATAATTCTTTACGTATAAGGAAGAAAAGATATGTTTAAAATTTGAGTCAATATGAAGGAAGAGAAAACAGAAAACCCATAGGCCAAAATCAGCTCTAATCCAGGAAGGTTGTCAAGAAGGACGTGGGATTCACAGGTGAGTTAATTTAGAACAATCAAGGCTCCATTTTCTAAGTATTCTCATAGCCCCAGATGCGGTTAGGATGCGTAGTGCTGAGCTTGGCCCCATTTCACAGAGGAAGGGACTCGCTGGGTGTCACCGCGGCAGCAGGAGGGCGTGGCCGAAGCCCCTAGCCTGGCCTCCGCTGCCACCAACACAGCGGGCTGAGTTGTCTGGGAGCACCGCGCAGGTCCCGTGGCTTTGTATGAGGTATCCCCCTGCCGGCTGGGACTTTCGACTTTATCAGCTCGACAGAAGCAAGGTAGGCCCCGAGGGCAGGAACCCGCCACAGGCTGGGGCGTGTGGGTGGCGTGCTGGGGCCCGAGGGTCACTCACTGCGTGGTGCGGTCATGCCTCCGCCCCAACAGCCCCAGCAGGCCTTGACCTTGGCTAGCTCGTGTGGGCCCCGAGTGCCTGTGCTTCTAAGTTTAGGTGTCTGGTTTTCCCTCTCTGACAAACTGAACCTTGTACTTTTTTGCAAATCACCCATGTTTGCTCAGCAATCGACCAGCAGCGGCAAGACTGCAGATGGTGGCCAAGCATGCGACCCAGTCAGTCCAAGTTCCAAGGGGTCCCTGGCAGGGCCCAGGGATGCTGTGACTTGGGCTGAACCCCAGGATCTCGCCCTAGACTCTGAAGGTTCCTACAGCTCCCTTAGGCTAAGTTTTGTAAGATGAAAAATGTCCTGGGACACAATTCAGCCACCATCTAGTGTATTTTAACAAGAGGAAAGCCCTCTTTACATTTAAGAAGCTAATAATACATTTAATGCTATGATGTATTAATGATAGTAATACTTTTAGGAAGACTATGGTGATTCTTGTTTTTCTGTTTCTTCCTATTTTTTTGAATTCAAAACAGGTCCACTTCCTGCTGCTTTTGTTCAAACCAAAGCAAGCTTCTGTTCAAAATAGGATATACTCCACACTTACAGGTTTTGATTTTCTAGATTTGAAAATCTATTTGGAATTTACACAAATGCCTTTTACCTCAACGCCTCTTGTCCAGATAGAAGCATGAATCTGTACTTCTCTTTCCTTCCACACACTGCATTTTGGATATCTTGCAAACATGTCAGATTGTCCATCATTAAACATATTAAACATACTCTTCTTAAAGAGCTATGGTAATGCTGCTCTCAAATAATGTTTATCTTTGCATTTAAAAAGGGAGCTAGATGTTGCCAAGACAGTCAGTAACAGTAATATGTAAGGTCCTTGGCAATTCTTTAAGTCTTTCTTTCTCTGAAATCAAAAAGTTCTCTTCCTGGATTAGATTACCTCTAGCCCTCAAGAGAGATGTTCTCAGTTTGTTTAATATCAGACCCCTAAAGGTTTTATCCAGTGCCATCTTAAGAAATGGTCAGGTGAAGAACAACTTTAAATTCTCTGTGAAGCTGCCATTGTTCAGTCACTGCTGTGTTCGACTCTGCGACCCCATAGACTGCCATAGACATTCGTTATGTTGCTTAAGATATAAAACCTTTGCAAATAAAATAATTTCCACCTGAACTTTAGTCCTAAAGAAAGTCTGGTTGTGCTTTCTTTTATCAATTAACAAAAGCCACAGAATGCAACCTATAGTTCTTTTTGCCTTCACTGCCAGGAATCTCAGAGCGTTATTCTCTGCTGAATTATTGTTTCGAGTGAGTCACTCACAAGCTTCCCTATTTTTTTTATTAGTAATGGCTGACATGCAGCACACCTTGCAGCTGTGGGGGCCCCACCCGACACCGGGACCCTGGGTGCATGCAGCTGTCTGGGCTGTGCTGGGACACCAAAGCTCATGAGTCATCCCTTATTTCCCCTCAAGTGTTAGCATAGATTTCCTTCATTCAAGGGTCTCGAGTGCTCAACTCATTGTTCAAGAAAGCCTGACATCTGTGCTTCCTTCCATATTGCAGGAAAACTTTCTCATTTCCCTAGAATGTATTTGTTCAGTCCAGAGGTATCTGCCAGTTGTGAGGAGAGGAGTATTAGCAAAGGCACGGGAAGCCACAGGGGAAAACTTGTTCAGGGTTCTGAGGACGCTTAGAGGAAGGAGTGCTGGAGAAGGGGAAGAGAGTAATGTCTCTTGAAGCTCAGCTGTGTGCCAGGTGCAGTGTATGCAGAGTACTGGGCAGTTTTTTTTTTTTTTTTTTTTTTTTAACCTTCCCTGCAGGCCTCTGTGGAGAAGGCGATGGCACCCCACTCCAGTACTCTTGCCTGGAAAATCCCATGGATGCAGAAGCCTGGTGGGTTGCAGTCCATGGGGTCTCGAAGAGGCAGACACGACTGAGTGACTTCATTTTCACTTTTCACTTTCATGCATTGGAGAAGGAAATGGCAACCCACTCCAGTGTTCTTGCCTGGAGAATCCCAGCAGGGATGGGGGAGCCTGGTGGGCTGCCATCTATGGGGTCACACAGGATCGGCCACAACTGAAGCGACATAGCAGCAGCAGGCCTCTGAGGGAGGCATGTTTATACCCATCTTCCGCATGAGAAAGCAGACTCAGAGGGGCTAAGGACGTCCTCAAGTGACATTGCTATTAAGGGCTGAGTTGTGGAGTCTAACCCAGTCTGATAGATGCTGGGGCTTATTCCACATTCTCTGTGAATTCTGCTCACAGAGAACAAGGCTGTGAACAAACCATCATGGACTGAGGACACAGGCCTCAGGCAGCGACTGAGACCAGGGTGGCGGGGCTCAAAACCCAGGAGTGTCACCAGGGGCATGACCCTGGACAGATGACTTAACCTCCCCCCCGCCTGTTTCGTACAAAATGGGGTGAGTTGCTGTGGGAAGCACGTTAACCCTGGCACCCTGTCAGCCTTCCACAGGTGCTGATTATCACTCTCCAGTAATATATACCCCAGTGTTGTTTTATTGCTGCCTTTTTGCCCAAATGATGGTGGTGTGTTTTTTTTTTTTGGCTACTCTGGGTCTGTTTTGCTTTTCGGGGGCTTTCTCTAGTTGTGGTGAGCAGGGGCTACTCTTCGTGGTGAAGCTCAGGCTTCTCATTGCGGTGGCTTCTCTCTCTCCTTGCGGGTCACAGGCACATGGGTTTCAGTAGTTGTGGCCCGTGCGCTCTATAGCTCTGGCTTAATAGTTGTGGCACATGGACTCAGTTGCTCTGCAACATGTGGCATCTTCCCCAACCAGGGATCAAACCGTGTCCCCTGCACTGGCAGGTGGATTCCTATCCAACTGTGCCACTAGAGAAGTTCATGATGGTGTTTTTCTGTCTATTATGAAATTATTCCCTTGGAATGGTAGCTCTTGATAGTGGGGTCATCTTTGGAACAGCCCAGGCAGGTTTTAAAATATTGATGCCTGTCTCCCACCCCTAGAAATTCTGATTCAGTTGATCTAGGGAGTAACCTGAGTAGGGGGAAGAAGGTTCTTACTGGTCCTCAAACTGTGGTTTCACAGCTCAGTATAACCTTGGAGCTTGCTTGTTGAAAACACAGATTTCCAGGACCCCACCCCAGACCTACTGAACCAGATTCTTGGAGACTGCTGCTGCTGCTGCTGCTAAGTCGCTTCAGTCATGTCTGACTCTGTGCAACCCCATAGATGGCAGCCCACCAGGCTCCTCCGTCCATGGGATTTTCCAGGCAAGAGTCCTGGAGTGGGGTGCCATTGCCTTCTCCATCTTGGAGACTAGAGCTCAGCAAAATAGATCCTCTGGGTGAGCTGACATCCATGAAGGTCTGAGAGCCATTGCTCCAAGGGAAGGCAGTGCTTGAGACCACCTCACTGTCCTAAGTACAAGGCCCAGAGACATAGGCTGACTTAGAGGATCTATATGCTTGTTTACACTGGACAAACCCCTAGTACACGAGAATCCTTATAACCCTCCTAAGCTGTGACTCCATTGGCCCATCCTCTCCCGGCCCCAGGGAAAGCCAGCCCCCAACAAGAAGTCTGGTTCAATGTCAAAAGACATCAAGCTAAAATAGCCCCATTTGTACATTTCATGATGTGGGTCATGAAACCATGAAACAAAAGTACTAAATTCCTCTAAACCCACATAACCCAGAGTCCTTTGGCTATAGCCCCTCACCTCCTATCAGAGTAGCCCTGCCCTAAGCCTGCAAACACTAAGACTGCCTCCCCTCTCCTGGGCAGTGAGGCACGCTCCCATCCTCCTGCTCCCTCTCCCATAATCAGCGCAGTCTGGTATTAACACAGTTCCAAAGGTTTTAGGTGGATATTGCAGGATAGAGCTACTCTGTCCCTCCCAGTGACTCTGTATGACTCTGTTCTGATGCCTGACAGTCTCAGAGGCATGGATGTCTATTTCCCTCCTTTCTTTATATAGCAACTCCCAGAGCACTCATCCCTTGACACCCATGTCTTGTTCCTGCTCCTTCAGTCATCATTAGTCTCTTTTGAAAATGAGAAATGTTTGCATTAAACATTTGCCTTCAGCGTTTATCCAGATCCTGTGGAACTTGTGATCAGAAGATGTCTCTCTAATGTCATACAATATATCTTTCATCATCTGATTGAAAGAGAAAGGCCATTGTCACTTCTAGAGAAACAAATGCCATCTGTGTGTCTTTGATATAATTTCTCATGGGGACAACACTCATGTTTCCTCATGCTTTATGGAGCCATCCACTGGGAAAGTTGTAGTAAAACTTTATACTTTTTTTAAAAGAACTCACTCATTCTAGATAAGTGCCTCAGTTTCACAGGTGAATGAGCAACAGAATCATTAAAGGAAGGGCAAAAGAACAAGGCAAGGGAGCAGGAGAGAGAAGGCATGAATGAGTTAGCAGGGAGGGAGGGGGAAGAAGGCAGGGGTATAGATGGGTCCAGGGGTTTCTGAGATCTAGATCCGGTAGAAGTTAGAACAGGCAGGTATGAAACGCAGCCTTAGCAATCAAGGTGAAAAGGAAAACGTGACGACTTCTGTTGCTCTGTAGCAGGACGCTAAGGGGGCTTTTCCTCTTGCTGCAGAATCTCAGCTGATCCCTTAAAGCTAAGGACATGGGGTACTATCAGCCACTCCACAGGCCATGGAGGGCAGGAGACCATCCACACAGAACATGCTATACAGTGACCCAGAAAATGTAGCCCAATGACCCTGAGCCCATCACCTCGGGGTGTGGGGAGGTGGGGTTGATGAGGAAGACAGAGAGGTGAGTTGTTAGTATGCTGAGAACATGACTGTCAACCTCAAGCCAAGTGGAGAGAGTGGCCAGAGAACCACTGGGAGCAGGTGGGGCACCTCCCAGGAGGGGAGCCGGACCTCCTGTCTCCTGGCTGATCCAAGCAGAGCGGTGGAAGCTGTTCAGCCCCAAACCATGACGGGACTGGGACAGAATGGGCAAGAGGCTTCTCAGTGGAGCCTGGCCTGCGTCCCCAGGTGTTGAGGGCCGGAGCCTGTCACAGTGTCTGTGATATACACTGAAATGCTTCAGCCCAGATGGGGTGACACTGTGTGTGTGAAGATGTACCCTTGTCCACATCCAGAGGCAGCTACCACAGGATATACAGTTATCCCTATCTTTGAACTGTATCTGAGGCTCTGCTCCTTTGCGTTGTTGTTGTTCGGTCACTAAGTAATGTCCAACTCTGCGACACCACGAACTGCAGCACGCCAGGCTTCCCTGTCCTTCACTGTCTCCCAGAGTTTACTCACACTCACGTCCATCGAGTTGGTGATGCTATCCAACCATCTCATCTTCTGTCGTCCCCTTCTCTTCCTGCCTTCAGTCTTTCCCAGCATCAGGGTCTTTTCTAATGAGTTGGCCACAGAAGAAGTTTGTAAAATGGATTTAACTTTGTGAAATTAATAGGATTCAAGTGATGTGGGTTGGCCAAATATTTGCAACTCCCCTCATATGAACTGAATGTAGAGCTAGGGGCCTATAGCTTCTAGCCTAATATGCACCAGAGATTTTTTTTTTTTTTAATCATTTGTTAATTTTAGGCTGCGCTGGGTCTTCATTGCTGCACTCGGGCTTTCTCCAATTGAGGGGAGCAGGGGCTGCTCTTCCTTAAAGGGTACGGGCTTCTCATTGCACTGGCTTCTTCTGTCGTGAAGCAGAGGCTCTAGGCTTGTGGGCTCAGGAGTTGCAGCATGCAGGCTCTGTGGTGTGCAGACTTCAGTAGTTGTGGTACGTAGGCTTCTGTATTTCTGGCGTGTGGGCTTAGTTGCTCTGTGGCATGTGGCATCTTCCCAGACCAGGAATTGACCTCACGTCCCCTGCATTGGCAGGTGGATTCTTAACCACTGGACCACCAGGGAAGTCTCACACCTGAGGCTTGATCCCACATGGTCCTGTGGCTGGCAGTTGGCTCAGAGCAATCTGGTTGTCTGATGGCCAAACCTATAGTTTACTTGAATCTTACCTCTGCAACACCATGATGTTTCCCTTAAATTAGTCTTTTGTGCAGAGACAGAGATTTCATGATAACCTAATAGCAGATTGTGAAGGAATAATCAGCTCTCACCTACCTGTACACATCACTTGGGCTTCCCTGGTGGCTCAGACGGTAAAGAATCTGCCTGCAACGTGGGAGACCCAGGTTCGATTCCTGGGTCGGGAAGATCCTCTGGAGAAGGAAATGGCTACCCACTCCAGTATTCTTGCCTGGAGAATCCCCATGGACAGAGGAGCCTGGCGGGCTACAGTCTATAGGGCTGCAAAGAGTAGGACACTACTGAGCGACTAAGCATAGCACACTTGTCCATAGCAGCAGCTGCTATTACCTTTCATTATTTTTTATATCCAACTGAGTCCAACTTGTTCAAGTATGTACAACTCTCATTATTGAAGAAATGTAGTTTTACCGTGGTAAAATACCTTGGTATTTTGACCATCATCTTCCTAAGTAGCTTATGTTTGTATTTTAAGTGGAAATCAAGGGGTGGCAAATTAGTTTTCAAACATATTCTTTAAAACCAGCAGCTGAATTGCAGCAGGATGGAGCAGGAAGGAGATGTGTCAGTAACCCACTGCGGCTGTAACGAATTATCGCAAACTTGTTATAGCAGCACAGGTTTATTATATTGGTGTTCTGGAGGTCAGAAGTCTGAAATGGGTTTCACTGGGCTAAAATCAAGGAGCAGGCAGACTGATCTCTTCTGGGTGCTCCAGGGAGGAATCTGTTTCCTTCCTTTCCCAGCTCCTAGAACCTGAGCTCCTTGGACCTCAATCCTTTCCCCCCTGACTCTCTGCCTCTCCTTCCTCCCTCTTTCACTTACAAGGATTCCTGTGTTGGTAGGTTTACCGACCCAGATAATCTGGAACGTGCTTTCACCTCAAGATCCTGAGTGTTATCCTGTCTGCAAAGTCCCATTTGCTGTATAAGGTGATCTATTAACAGATTCCAGGGACCGAAGGCTGGACACCTGGGGAGCAGGGGCAGGGGTGTGATTCTGCTGGCCACAGGATAAGCCCAGGCACGTGAGCTGGCGCTGTGTTCCTTTCTCAGAAGACCTCTCAGTCTGCCCTACTGGTTAACCAGGCAAAATGATGGCCTCGAGGAAATAAGCTCCGGGTATTCTCGGGAAAATCACACCATCAATCCACACTTCAGTTTCTTCATCCGTGAGATTATAGAGTTGACTGTTCNCTCTCAGTCTGCCCTACTGGTTAACCAGGCAAAATGATGGCCTCGAGGAAATAAGCTCCGGGTATTCTCGGGAAAATCACACCATCAATCCACACTTCAGTTTCTTCATCTGTGAGATTATAGAGTTGACTGTTCCCTAAAGCATCTTCCAAATCTAAACCCTATGCTCTTCTTTTCTTTGGCAAAATAAGCTTTTGAAGAAATCTGGCTGCTTAACTCGGAGGAGCCAAAATGATGTTGTTCTAGTGCACGGGGGTCCCGTGGTACGCACCCCTGCCTGGGGCTGGGGAGATTCTGAGAGGCCGTGGGGTGAGATCCTGGGAGGAAGCCAGCACTCTGGTCTCCCAGAGACAGAGGAGGGACCCAGCAGGCCCAGGTGGGAGGTTCCAGCTGACAGGCCGCTCCAGGGGAAGGTGGTGCCTCAGCCTGTCCCTTTCTGCTGAATCACCATCAAAGGCCTCGGGAGATGGTGCCCATCTCAGAAATGGCTGCTGACTCAGGGCTGCCCCAGGGGTCCAGAGATGACTGAGGGATGAGTCATGGCCCTCCCGGGCCTGCTCCTTGCACACTGACTACCTCTGATCTCCCTGGAGCCTTGGGCTCCTAGAACAGCATGTCTCCAAACACCGGAGATGGATGGGACCTTAGACACCATTTCACAGATGTCCTTCCCTGTCAGGTGACCTCCAGCTGGCCATGTTTTGGCTTTCTCGCTACTCTGATAAATCACCCCATTTTTGTGGCTTACCTCCTTCTCTGGGCTGACCTTAAAATCAAAGTCCACTTTGCATCCTCAGCCCTGGGCTTCAGTCACCCCAGGTCCTCAGGACTCCTCGAGGCCACCTACGTTTTCCATTGTCAAGGTCATCTACCAGCAGGAGCTCTAGACCAGGGATCAGGGAACCAGGGCTTCCTGTTCCTGTCCTCTGAGCAGCTGAGGGGCATTCAGCAAGTCTCACTGTCCCTTTGGACCACACAGGGGTTTAAGGATATTTCCTCCAAAGCCCCTTTCAGCGGACATTTGTGGGGATCAGACTAGAGCATTCAGACCAACAAGGACCTACTGTATGGCACAGGGAACTCTGCCTAACGTGGCATCCTGGATGCGAGGGGAAGAATGGATACCATGTATATGCACGGCTGAGTCTCTTCGCTGTCCACCTGAAACTGTCACAGCATTGTTTATCGGCTGCACCCTAATACAAAATAAAAAGCTTAAAAAAAACCAGAATAGATCTCCTGAAAGTCCCCTTTGGTTGTGGAATCAGTCATCGTGTGTCACGGAATTCTTGAATATGGTGAGTCTGACTTGGCCTGGGCAAAGCCATGGCTACCCCCTAAGTGCAAACTTTCCTTAGATGAGTTTTTCCTGTGGCTCTTGACTTCCTGTCTGTCCCCCTACCAGGAAGGTCCCTAGCCACGGCCTCCACAACCAGGCGTTCTGCCGAGGGTCCTGTTCCTTTCCTGAGCAGGTCTCAGTCCTGCTCTGCCAACCTAGACTAGACTGGCCCCTTTTGTCGTGCCAGTCTCGGGGGGTCAGAGGAGCAGCGACACTGGGGACCGGAAACTGAGCTATGGCTTATTCTCCATCCACATGTCAAGCCTGTCACTCCTGCTTTCTAGCTGGACCTGCCTAACCAGACGGGCGCTGGGATCACTGTGTGTGAGAGATGAGGCAGACTCCTGCCTGTGAGGTAATGCTGAGGGCGGGCTGTTCTGTGGCAGATGTCACCTCTGTCCTACAGAGGGGCCCCAGGTGTCCCCCCCATCCACCCCCAGGGCCTCTGCGGAAGGCCTTGTCCCCTTGCCTCAGGCCTGGCCACACTTTGCCAAGGTTCCAGAATCTTCTTGGCCCCTTTAAACCAAACAGGTGCTCTCTGAAAGAGAACAGGTTGCCCTTTTGCCATATCCATTTCAGTCAGCTGGCATCTCATGTTTCCCCTTTAAAAAATGAGCAACTTTTTCTGCTCATCCAGCAAGGCAGAGCAGTTTATTTCTGTCATGGGTTTAGGCACCATCCTCACCTCTACAAAAGGAAAGCACATCAATTATGTGTGTTGTAAACTAGCTTCTCCTGGGGTCCAGGCCCTACTCAGGCAGACCCTCAGGGAGAGAGGGTCTCCCTCTCCCCCTCTCCTCTTGCCCAGAGCGTGCTGCCCAGCTGGGGAGGGGAGAAAAGAAGGCCTATTGTTCCCACCTGCCATGTGCTGGGTGTTCCCCCTGGGAAGTGGAAAAACCTGCCTGGAGATCCCATCATCTCCCGCCTGGTGCTCTGTTGGTTTTGTTTCTGGTCTTTTTTTGCTGTGCCTCCTGGCCCAGGCCCCCCAGCCACCCCCCACCCCTGTGCTGCACCGGGTTCGTCCTGTCCCCTGTGCCGCCTTTGATGTCGGGCTCAGTTCTGGGGGAGCGGAGNGAGAAGGGGATGACCGAGGATGAGATGGCTGGATGGCATCACTGACTCGATGGGCGTGAGACTGAGTAAACTCCAGGAGTTGGTGATGGACAGGGAGGCCTGGCATGCTGCGATTCATGGGGTCGCAAAGAGTCGGACACCACTGAGCGACTGAACTGAACTGAACTGATCTGGCTCTGAAGCTGGGCAGGCCACTTCCACAGGCTGAAGGGGGTTGGGTTGGTTGGGGGCTGGTGAGGAGAGGTTTGGTTTCATCATTTTACTTGGCTTTTTATTAATGTATGGTATAACGTGTTGGAAAAGACTTCAATGCTGGGAGGGATTGGGGGCAGGAGGAGAAGGGCATGACCGAANCTGAACTGATCTGGCTCTGAAGCTGGGCAGGCCACTTCCACAGGCTGAAGGGGGTTGGGTTGGTTGGGGGCTGGTGAGGAGAGGTTTGGTTTCATCATTTTACTTGGCTTTTTATTAATGTATGGTATAACGTGTTGGAAAAGACTTCAATGCTGGGAGGGATTGGGGGCAGGAGGAGAAGGGCATGACCGAAGATGAGATAGCTGGATGGCATCACTGACTTGATGGGCATGAGTCTGAGTGAACTCCGGGAGTTGGTGCTGGACAGGGAGGCCTGGCGTGCTGTGATTCATGAGGTCGTGAAGAGTTGGACACGACTGAGCGACTGAACTGAACTGATAACATGTTGGAGAAAGAACATGCAGTTCCAGTTTCCACAGATCCCACCAGGTCAGGGTGATGGGCCGAGCAGAGGCTCAGAGGCTCCTTTGAATGTTACACAGGATGGAGGTCACTCCGTCAGCCCCAGAGGCTTAAGGAAGGGCCTTTCTGACTGAAATACTTGAAACCTTTTTTTCTTGAATCCTACTTACTTCTTTTACTTGATTTACTCTCTCATGTGGTAAGGCACCTCCTCCATAATTTCAAGGCCCTACATGTATGAAAATATTTTTGGTTTACCTTTACTCCTGGTAGTTTGGTTAGATTATAGAAATATAGATTGAAAAATCGCTTTCTATAAAAATCTGAGGACGCTTGCCTTACTGTCTTAGCATGCAGCTTTGCTGTTTAGAAGTCAGGGACATTCTGGTTTCCATTCCTTTGTATGGGATCTATTTCCTCCCTTGGGAGCTCTTGGGTCTTTTCTTTTTCCCTCCTAATTTCTGATATTCTGAAATTTCATGATGCTGTGTCTTGGTGTGGTTTGTTGCTGTTTTTGAAGTGGTCGTTTCATTTCAGTGGGTCCTTCCAGTCAGATTCATGTCCTTCAGTAATGGGAAACTCTCAAATGTCTCTTTTTATGATTCCCTGCTCTCCATTGTCTATTCCCATTTCTAGAACTTCTGGCTGTTTTTGGCTAGTAGACCCTTGTAGAGTGACCCTCTGGTTTTCTTTATTTTTGTCTGTTTAATAAATTTTCTGGAAATTTCCTTGACTTTATCATCGAATCTATTGAATTTATGCTTCACTTCTCATGCTTTAAATTACGAAAGCTCAAGTTGCCAGTTGCTGCTTTATAGCATTCTGTCCATAGATTGAATACAGTGCTTGCTCATCTCTCTCTGAAGATATTGCCAGTATTTTTTATATAATTATTGGGCTTCCCTGTTGGCTCGTGGTAAAGAATCTGCCTGCAGTGAAGGAGACACAGGAAACCCAGGGGTCAAGATATCCCCTGGAGGAGGAAATGGCTATCCAGTCCAGTGTTCTTACTTGAAAAATTCCATGGACAGAGGAGCCTGGCAGGGTACAGTCCATAGGGTCAGACGTGACTGAGCCACTGGTCTGTTTATTTTTGGCTCTGATGTGTGGCTGCTGCTGCACAGGCTCCTCTCTGGCTGTGTTAAGCAGGGTCTTCGCGCTCTAGTTTCGGTGTGCAGGCTCCTTGTGGAGCACAGCCTCCAGGGCGCCTGGCTTCAGTAGAGGCAGCTCTGGAGCACACGTTCTGAGTTAGATGCTTAGCCGCTCTGCCGCATGTGAAGTCTTCCAGATCAGGGATCAAACTTGCCTCTCCCACATTGGCTGGTAGATTCTTATCCGTTGCGCCGCTAGGGAAGCCTGAAGATACTGCCAGTATTGTTGAATTTTCTTTGGCTCCTAGTATGGCTGCTCTTTACTCAGAATCTCGAATGTTCAGGACTGGGGCGTCATGCTGTATTTTAAGAATGAAATGCCTGCCAGCTTGCTGGAAGCTCTGGCTGCGTGATCCCCACATGTCACCGATGATTGCCATTCTAGGGTGGTCCCTGAGGAACTAGTTTGCTTCCTTGAAACCCCTCAAATATCAGTCTCTATCGAGATTGTTTCTCCAGGGAAGAATCTTTGATTTTCTTGCCTTTAGAAATGAGCAACTTGAGGGAAAGTCTGTGAGGGCCTGCATTCTGGAAACAGAATTGAGGGTGGAGTGGTGAGGAGGATCTCACCATGCTGGAGTGTGCTCACTTTCCTTCACACTGTCTGTGTCTCTGTGAGTCCTAAACTTTTCTGATTTAGTTTAATCTTACTTAGAAGTTATTTCTTACCCATTAAGTGCATTAAAATAACACAGTGTTTATCTTTTGTTAAACACATCAAAAAGATAAAGGAACTTTTGAAATTTTAAGTTGAAAGAATATATAGTAAAGGGCATATTTCATTTTTTATCTAGTGAGTGCTTATTTAATCCTTTAACCTAACCCCCCAAAATAAATGATATTAATTTATATACAAAATGAAATTGTTACTTTAAAATCATCCTAGTGATTTTAGTCTTTCTAGTTTTATCTATGCAACATAAAAATAAAACAATACATTTTTACATGTGACTTTATTGGTTTAGAAAATATGACTATTTTTAAAGTAAAAGCTTTTTGCTTCATCAAAATATTCATTTGTTATAGAGGAAATAACTTGATTACACTTAGTATTTTTTAAATGGAGTTTGTATGACTTATTTTTTCCAGAAAATAAAGTTATAGACATTTTATAGTTCATTAAAAAATTTGTTAACCTAAAGAAAAGTTAAAAAGAAGTGTGAAGCTCAATAAACTATCACAAAGTGAACCACCCACATAACCAACCATCCAAATTATGAAATTGATCAACACTAGTACCACAGTGTGCCTCTGCGTGTCCCCTACCCCCCAGTCTTTACCCTATCGTCATCTGTGGGAGCACTGTCCTGACCATAGGCTAACGTCACCTGATTTTGAATTTTTTATAAGTAGAGTCATTTGATTTCCTTTTTCTTGTGCCCGTTTGCTTTTTCTCTCAGTGGTGGTAGTGAAATTTGCTCATGTTGTGTGTGTATATACTGCTGTGTACGTATAGCAGGATAGAATTCTGTTGTGTGAATATACTCACATTTCTTTTTTCCATTCTATTTGTGATGGGCATATGAGTTGTTTCCAGTTTAGGACTATTAAGAATAATGCTGCCATGAACATTCTGTGAACATTTTCTGGCCATATTTGTACATATTTCTGTTTTTATGAAAGACTGGTGATTCATTGACTCTTTTGTACATAACGAATGATTCCAAATAAGTTTTACCAGTTTACACTCCTTTTAGTATTGTATGAGTGAGTTTCAGTTGCTCCACATACTTGCCAACATTTGCTGTTGTAATTTTAATATTTAATTTTAGCCATTCTTTTGGGTGTGTGGTGTATATACACACATGGAAATTATAAAAGCAAATACCCAAATAGCCAAAAAATGTATGAAAAGATGCCCAACTTGTTAGTCATCAATCTCAGTTTTTAAAAATAATTTTACATCTTTGTTTTGTTTTACTTTGCTTTGCTATGGTAAAAATGACTATAATCCCCATATGTTAAATTCTGGCTTTGAATTTTTTTGTCTGTTCCCATAAATTGCTTCCTTACATTGTTTTTCATTCAGAATTTAGAAGTCTTCATCTCCCTTTCTTGTAGTTCTTTTACGCAGGGTTATTTAAATGAAGGCACTAAATTTCATGGGTTCTTGAATAATGTCATACTCATTGATTTTTTTCTAACATTTAATGTGAAAATTTTCACACATAAGGCAAAAAATAATTTTGCTGTGAGCACTTGTATACCAGTCACCTGGCACTGACATTTTACTATTTGTACTTCTTCATCACATATCTATCCCTCCTTCCATTTCTGGCTGATTTACCCCTTTGCTTTGCAACCCTTGGCATCATTGTCTGTAGACAGTACTCACTTTTCTAATTTCTCTTCTTCATATACACAGTCACATCAATACTGCGATTTGAGGGGGTAGAAAATTTCTTTAAAGTTTATAGATTTTTTTAAAAACAGCTTCTTTATGGAAAAATGTGGAATTCTGGTGATAACAGTTAAGCCAAATGTTGGCCTTGTTTGTTTCACTTAATAAAATAAAAAGAAACTTATCGTACCTAAATTTTCTATTTTCAAGTCATGTCTTAAAGGCAGCCATTTTTGTTCCTCTCCAGCTGTTTTCTGACATCTGAATTTTTATTTTACTTTGTCAAGGACATTTAACATGAGATCTGTGCCTTGACAGATGGTTATGTGTACAGCACGTTTGTGGACTGTGGCACTGTGTTGTTCAGCAGATTTCTGAGCTGTTTCATCTTGCTTAACTGAAACTTTATGCTTGGTGATTAATAATCCCTCACTTCCACCTCTCTCCCAGCCCTTGGCGAATACCATCGCTCTCTTTGATGCTATGGATTTTACTGATCTGAATTTCTAGAGGCATGAATGAGAAGAATACAGGAATTACGCTGGGTGGTCTCCCTTATTTAGAAAAGTACCATGGAGAAAAAGCAAACAGTCAGACATATTGCCTGATTCTATCACTACTATTTAACTAGCTGGAAAGTCATGTCAGTTTGGGGTGCCTCAAGTTGGCC
>SJYA01000720.1:1337-133837 GCA_006410615.1 Neotragus moschatus | reverse complement strand
CGTTTATTTTCAAAATAAACTGCAATGGTAATTAATGGAAAAGAACTCGAGGAAAAATGATCTTCATGTTCGCCATTCTTCCGCTTCACCGGAATCGCATGCTGCAGTTGTAGTTTTTGTGCTCCAGTATGTAAATGTCTGTAGTCCCTTCGAGCATTGGTCTCAGCGGAGAATTTGCTAAATGACCTGATGAAACTAGTTATGGCTTCCCACTTAGGGTTTCGTCTTACAGCTTTATAGAATTATATAATGAAGTAACATGGACTTGCTGGGTAATGGAATTAAAGTGCTCTTGCACAATAGGTTCTGCATAACCCTCTCATTCATGAAAAGGTGCTCCTTGCTAGACAGAAACTTGCTGATTTCCAGTATTGTTATTTTTGTCTAAAGTTCTGTAAATACATGCTTTAATGTTATCTTTGAGAAGTCTATGTAAATACTATAGTCTACAATATAGAGACTGTAAATTCTGTTATATATGTGCCTAGTGCTCTGTTGGCACTCAATAAATTTTAAGTAACAAAAGTGATAATCATATAGCCAAGGCATATTTTTCTTCCAGGCTCGAGACAGGATGTGACTATATATTAATGAGACTCGGTAATACAAGCCACATATGAAAACTCGTCTCATTACTTTATAGTCATGCCATGTATGTTTTTTTAAACCATAAAATGACAATAAAATGATTTTTTAAATAAGAATGTTTTGGATAAGTGACTTCTTGTCCTGATCTTAATCACTGTGACTAAAACATTAAACAAAGCAGCATGATGTGCTTTATCACCAAAGCAAGCTGCTAAGAAGCAGGCGTGCAGCTTCAGGATTAGCCATGTGGATCATTTCGACCAAATAGTAATAAAGGAGAAAAGGTAAGGCAAAGGTCAGAAGAAAATTAAGAAGTGTTTGGGGAGTTCATCTGACGGGCTTCTCTGGACTAACGGTAGGAAGGCAAAATGAGGACTGACTGTGTGTGGAGATTAATGTCTTTTAGTTAGAGACTTTAAGGGCCTGTAAAGTGGTGAGAGAGAGAGAGTTTAAAGATTAACTAGTGCTGGGCTTAAACTATGAAGAGATCAAAGCTATAAATGCTTTTCACACAAAACTCATGGGGGGAAATTGTTGCATTCTGGGGCGAAGCAAAGTGAATTAGATGTTGCTAAGCAGAGAAAGATTTTGGCCACCACGTAAAGAGAACCTAAACCTAACAGGCTCCACAAAGGTGTAGTCTAGAATAAAAGCACATGGGCTGAACCATGTTTGGTTGAGAAAGTTCCGGGATCCCTGGACTATAGAATATAGCTTCCCTAAACTCCTGAGGAAACCTTTTAGCCTTTGCTTAGGATTCATTGACTTGAATTAGATATTATGCCATTTACAGCTAGACTGTGAAGGATAACACGACCCTAATTTTCAGGTTGACCCCTTGCAGAACTGTTGCCTGGATGGAAACAGGCAACTTTCTGAGTTGTGCTTTGTAAACTGGCATGGTTTGTTAAAATAGTAACAGTGAAAACAGAGCCGAAAGCTGCCACCGTCTAATATGGAAAGCACAGTGTAAGTGTTGCACACAGTAAGTTCACTCTTCCAGATTTCTTGTTATTTCTGGCTCCAAACAGAAGCACACTTTGTGATGCATAGTTATTCTTTCAGTGGGGATATTTTTCTCCCTGAATTCATAGATTTCTTTTCCTCACTGAAACTCGACTGAAAGAACTAAAGTGATGAAAAAGGCGGATCAAAAATCTAAACAACGGCTATAAACTGCTGGCCTTCAGAAAAAATCTTTTCTGTGAAATATACCACCACATGCAACTAAGCTCTTAAAGAATAAAGCATTACGTAACCACTGCCCAAATCAAGTAGACCTTGGTAGTCCCCCTCCTCCCCAGGGCTGTCCTGTCACAACCGTCTCCCTCTCCTACACCTGTGACCACTTTCCTGATTTTAAAGGCACTCACTTTTTTAATCACACGTGCTCACATCACCTCCCCTTAAAATCAGTTGTCCCATCTGTGCTCCCGCTGTACTTATGTCAGCCATTACTCCCACGTGTGCTGGTGGCTGACATCTGTGAGCTCCATACTTGGTCAAGCACTGACTTTGGTGTCTTTTCAATTCTAGGTCTGAACCTGGCTCTTAAGTATCTGTGAACTCAGTGCCTCAGTTAATTCTTTATGCATCTCAATTTTCTCATCAGTAGAAAAAATTATTATAGACACAATAACAAATGTCTGACAAGGTACCTGTCACAGCACATGTTCAATATGCTATTGTGCTAATCCTTTAGAAAACTGTGGTATGATTAAACCTGGTAATATGTGAAGAATCCAGTAATTCCTGGCACATAGTAGGTGTGCAGTTTAATGAATGTTAAGACCCTAAAAACAAGAGCAATCTTACATGCTATCACAGCATCAAAGTCAGAACCAAAAGTAAACTAGAGCCTCAGACAGTGGAGAGAGCAACGTGGCATCACATATCCAAAATAAAAATGTGCATCTTGATATTCAATGTAACCTTGTAACACAAAGATTCAGAGAAGCCAGTGTTCATTAAAACACTTTTAATAAAACAACTTCAAAACGTCATTTAAGATGTCCATCAACAGAGGAACACAACATAGCCCTAGAATATGGACATCAGAATATATCTTCAATTTACTAAGGGGTACAGAAATACAGAACAGTTTACAGACTATTATTCATGTGCTAGGGGAAAAAGATTTGTGAAACCTATTTTCCTAGAGCCTTAAAAAGTGTTCTTGTTTTGAAGATTTGGGAAAAATAACTTTCGGATGATTCTTTCTGCCGAGAACAATCAACTTATGAAAACAATGGATTTTAAACTAAATGTAACTTAAGAAATTACACTTTGTGTATATAATTACATCTTAAAATTTTTTACTGGGAAATAAACTCTAGGAATCAATCCACAGAAAATAATCTGAAATGGGTATGATCTGTGTAAAAGGAGGCTTACCTCATTTATATTAGTACAACTTATATCTTACTGATTTCATTATTTAGTAAAAACAGCTTAGTACCCAATACTGGAGGACTGGTTCCAGTAATGGTGTAGCTGTGTAAGTGATACTATATGGCTGTTAAAAACCACACTGCACAATAATTATTAAAATGGAAAATTCTCAATACATCAAGTGAAAAGGATGTTACAACATAGTTATGTGCAATTTGATCAGTGTTAATAGTTGTTACCTTTAAATGGTAGGAATTAGGGACTATTTTTCTTACTTTTCTGCTCTTTAGATTCCTTTTTAATAAAAGCATCTCTAATTTCCTACAATGATTATGTAATTACAAAGAATGCTGTTATAATACATGCTTATAGCGAACTTCTTTCTTTACAACCTGGACATTTATGTAATTATGATGCTAGTCCAGGTACTTTGGTACAAATCCAAGAAATACTGCAACCCGTCTGAAAAGTTAAAATGAGGTGAAAGTCATCATTTTCCAGGAATCTTAATAAAACATTAAAGACACTACTGTGTTTATCAAAAGAATTTATTAGAAAATATTACATACTACATATCTGTTTAAAGAGTATTGTTTCAGTAGACAGCACTCCATCCTCATACTACAATGTCTCATGGACCATGGAGCAACCACTGTGCTTCTGAAGCTACATTTTTGGATGGAACATTTAGGCAGTACATACTGTGGCCATTTAAAGGAAGATAATGGAAAAACTGTCATTATCAGAGGGAAAAACAATCCAAATTTTTGGAATGTTAAAATAACAAGTAACTAATTTTAGTCTCAAAATTCTAGGCATCACTATCGCCTAAAACATCAGTCAATGTGACTAGTAAGTTAGAGGGACCAAGGTTTCAAAGATCAAGTTAATACTGAATCTTCCTATCTGCAACCCCACAAAATGTTTTTAAGTTTGTACACATGCAACTTAATGTAAATTGCTGATAAAAGAATGGGGAATGTTAAAAAGCAATGTATTCTTTTTAACATAAAGCATGCACTTTCTAATACATTCTTAAATATTTCAGTTGATTCTAGTCCAATAATATTATTTCAAGTGCAGTCTAACCAGTACCCCAACCAGAGTACATACCTGTTATTCAAAAAATGTGTATTAAGAATTCAATTAACTCATGGTACTGCTACCAAAGATATGAGACTTTTAACTCTTGACCACATCATTTATTTTTTTCAAAACTTTTAAACACGTTTGCACAAGCTAAATGGTATAAAGCAAATTTTAAACTTGTCACCCAACTCCCAAATGTCACTGAAAGACATAAGAAAAATATGTTGTGTGATTAATCAACCTAGGCAATTTACTACAAAAACTTCTAAGTGTGAACTAGCTTTAATCCAAAACCAAGTTCACAGAACTGTTTTTTAGAAACATAAAGTTCTAAAACTTTAGAGTCCAAAACCAAAACAAATGAGGAAGTGTGTGTTGATAATTGAAACACTGTCTTAATATTTTATTAGCAGAAATATACTTTCAAAACTCTTGCCCCATCATAATCTTAACATAAACTTTAATTAAAAATATATATAAATCAGTAGAATACCATATTACAAACGCCCAGAAATGCACAATAAAGATCGGAAACTGCTTGGAAATATTTCTAACACTTTTTGGGATTATACTCATAATCAAATAAAGATTATGAAGTCGCACAATCAGTACTGGGGCCAACATTTCAAAACTCGCCTATCAAAGCTACCACCAGGGAAGTATTATACACATAAAACTGAGAAAGAGAAGATCTTTACTTCAGAAAAGCACAGTCCTGGAGTATTGCTTTTGCTATTTAGCTAGCATAATGGTCAGCCTGTCTCACTGAGGCATATATCTATCTTTACGCCACTAACATCTGATCCAAAGTGCTTTCCAGTTATTTGGTATCCATTGAAAATTGTTACTGGAATGAAAGAGTTTATCATGGAGTTAATCCATTTTTTCTTCCAAGATGCCAAATAAAATAATAAGGCTAGAACATTTTAAACTTACTTTTAATAAAAATGAACATATTCTAGTACTTAAAAAAAAACCCCTCAATCTCTAGCCCCTGAAAGCCTTACCAACACTCCATTACTTAATTCCTCTCTTTTTTCCAAAACACAAGTTTTAATGTCTAGAATTTTGTAACATGGGTACCAAATTAACACTTTATTCACTGTAAAGCACTTGGAGATTTGCCCAAGTGTAAGAAGAATTTCATTAGTGATTAACAGATGAGCAGCAACATGAAAGCCCATGAAGCGAATATCATGATTTTGTCTTAGACCCAAGCAAAGGGGTTCAGACTTAAAAGCAATTCTCCAGTTGGCACAAACAGTTTACCATTTCTGATTAGCAGAAGATATTATGGAAGAACATAATTTTTACAAAGTCAACACTCTTTCCAAACAGGTCTTCTAAATTCAACAGAGCTGAGACTGCCAAAGCTGTAAATCTAGCAAATCAAACTGCTTCATCTCAACTGGGGAAAAGAAGGCACAAAAGAAAAACAAGCAGCGTAACGTTTATTTGGTGACACAATAGGTGAACAGTGTTCTAAAGTTTTGAACACTGAAGTTTACTAGTGATAGTATCTTCTACCTAAGCAATTTATTCAGATGTGTGCTTTAAAAATACATATTAAGAACCCTGCAATTGGTATGTTCTCTTATTAGAAATATTCTTCATGGTAATACATTATTTATCTTTCCATAATTAGAGAGAAAAATCGTAAGACCATTTTTTATTTTTAGCCTGACAGAATAAATGTATTATATATATCTCTTCCAAAACCAGTGCACTCTGAAGTTTCTAAGTTATGCACTCCATTGTTCAAAAACCTGTACATCTTCCAGTATCCACAGTATAACACAGTCCTAGTAAAAATGCATATTCCTTTAAATCCTTTACTTTCCCTTGAATTTTATTTGGGGGGAGGGATGGAGGAAAGATATAGATATTGCGGTGCAGAACTATATTTATTTAGAACAAAACATTATATCCTACATTAAAAAAGATAATTTTATCAAAACCAAATTTCAATCACAGTTATGTATGATTTTCAGTTAAAGGTACATGTTGAAATTGCACTTTGCAGATATCTCGTCAGTGTCCTCTCTAATGCTCCCATTTCAGCATGTGTTTTTATCAGCAGACATAGGTTCTTCCAGAGTTTTCTTTTGGCTTCCCTTCCGTGAATATTTGTATTTGTCTACATAAGCTTTAACCAGATTTGCCACTTTAGTAGAATTTACTTCTCCACTCTTACTGTGACACACCTGTAAAAAAGAAGAGGGAATTTTTTTCATTAATTTAAAGGGATTAAAGAGAAAGTTCTTTGAAAAACAAATACCCCAGAGACATAATCAGACATTTTTACATGTTTCGTATCGCCTAGAAGGTATATGTTTCATTTTCTCCAAAGGGAAAAAAGCTGATTAGCAGAAGCTACCTCTTACTATTTTAATTAGATTTAATTAAGCATTCCTTTATTAAAATAGGGATGTTCAAAATAATATGTACATAACTCCAATAAAACTATAACTTACTTTATCTACTGCTTTTCGTACAATCTCTTTATATTCTTCCTTGGTGATATCTTTATTTTGATAAAATGGCTTAATGGCCAATTTTACCTCCTGTGCTGCTTTTTCTTGAATTTGCAGTTTCTGGTAAGAGGAAAATCTGTAATTATTACTTGCCCAATCACAAACTTTCAAAAAAATTATTTAAAAATATAAAATTGAAAACACTGCACATTTACATTACAAGGAACTGTTCCAATATTAGCATCATAGATATAAAATATTTATTTACTAACACAAATCAAACATTTCTAAAAATAAACAAGAAATATAACCAGTAATTCAATGGGCACCAACATATGTAGACAGAATTCTTTAAAATGGAATTTAAGACTATCAACAATAAATTCCCTTTTCCACTTATACAACAGAAAACTGTTATTTCTTTAATCATAATCATATACAGAATTATGTAGGTTGCTCTCAACTTTGAACTTGCCTTGTCTGTCTTCGAGCTATCTGCGCTGGCTTCCACTGTAACACTTACTTTGCTTTCTGCCAATTTTACAGCAGCATTAGAAGCTTTGCTGTGACTTGATGACGCAGTATTACCAGAACTTGGTCCCTGAACTGTTCCCATATTTCCTGGGGCTGCTGTCGGAGCAGGCAAGACTGGTGTACTCATGTTATTACTTACATGAGAAGCACTAGGAATACCCTGTTTTAAAGAGGTATCATCAGTTAATGAATTATTTGTACCCAATAAAAGACATTTAGTTACCTATTAGACATTAAAAAAAGAAAAAAATCAAGGCAATTTAATACTTAAGTACTTAGGAGAAATGTCTATTTCAGGTAATTTTTATCTAAAGGACTGTGAAGAAAAATGAGCAACATTATTAAATAGAACGTCATGATGACTTTTAAAATATATATATATATATATCATAATGTTCTGACAATAACACTAAAACCAACAAGAAGGAGAAAAGCAGCATTAATGACAGTATCTTTCCTGTAAGTATCTTTAAGGTAGGTACCCCATTTTAAAGATAGAGGAAAATAATAAGACATTGAAGTCAAGTGGCTTGCAGTGAATTGACAGCAGAGAAAGACATAAGATCCCAAATTCCCACTTTCTGACTCTTCCAACTGTATCCTGCTGCCAGGAATCTAGAATTTCTGAGATATAGACATGGAATAATAAAGCAACACAATCATTACAAGTTGTTATTTAAACTTACTATATGCCCAAGAGGCATTTCTTTTTTAGCATGATAAATTCATGAAAATGAAACACATATGGTAATGCACAATGAACAACTTTATCTGTTGTCAGTCTGAACAAGACAGTACAAGCTTTATCACAGTTTCCGATCACAAGTTCCCAGTCCCTAAAAGTTCGATAAAACAGGGAAATTTTTTCAAGTATCAATCGCATGATTCTAGTTTGCCTCATAATTTGGTTTTCTTAAACTTACCAAAAAACTTGTTTGGGTATCAGCACCCACATGCATGTAGCTTAGATTTGATAACATGTATTCATTTTCTTATTTGGGACTGGGAGGTTTGGGGAAGTGAAAGAGGGGTTATAACGATTTACCATGAAGTGAAGTGAAGTGAAGTCACTCAGTCGTGTATGACTCTTTGTGACCCCATGAACTGTAGCCCACCAGGCTCCTCCGTCCATGGGATTCTCCAGGCAAGAATACTGGAGTGGGTTGCCATTTCTAAGTCTAATCAAAAAAGCCACTTTATATATGGATATTCAGCAAGAAGCCCTTTCTTGAACATCCATCCCTAATAGCTAAATGTTTACCATGGCGAATGCTGACTACACTTGAGTGGCTGAAAACATACCTGCAACTGCTTTCCGTCTGGCTGTGAAGCAATGTAGCTGACTTGCTGGGATGGTGGCGGAGGGGGCGGTGGTGGCGGTAGTCCCTGAGATACACCGCTAGGAGCCGCCACCTGCATGAGAGGTACTCCTGTGTGCAGATGCAAGGGCAGCTGAGGATGAATGCTGAACGGACTGCGCTGGATGTTCATCAAGGGGGCAGGAACACCCACTGGATATGGAAACATATTCACAGGCTGGTGTGCACTCATGTGCTGCTGCATTGCGTTCACTTGTGGCTGCATCATATTTATAGGTAGCTGAGAACCATCACCTTGTTGGTTTGTTTGGTCTTTCAGGTTAGACTCTATCAAAAGAAAAAAGACTTATGAAAAAAATCATGTTACAAATTTCCTTAGAGAAACAAAGAGCCACGACTGAGGATGAGATGGCTGGATGGCATCACGGACTCGTACGTGAGTCTGAGTGAACTCCGGGAGATGGTGATGGACAGGGAGGCCTGGCATGCTGCAATTCACGGGGTCGCAAAGAGTCGGACACGACTGAGCGACTGAACTGAACTGGTTACTGTAAAACTAAATACCAATTAACCTAAACCTATCCAATTATTCAGTTTAATCCTGTCATTCCTAAATAATGTAGGATGATTTTCTAACTGAAATAAATATTCAACCAAAATTATTTTTAAGAATAACTTCACACAATAACACTGGACCACACTAGCAAAGAATCAGCAGCTCAAGAAACTTACTAGTACAATAATCATAAAATTACTAACTTAGAAGGTTAATCACTTTTTAAAATCTTCAACAGCTCTTTTCTTGCAAAAAGTCAAGTCAGTGTTCTTAAGAAAAGTCAAGAAACGATACATCTTTTTTAGCTGAGTGACTTATTAAACAACGATCAAAAAAATTCAGGAGCACACATCTGATATAAATGAAATAGAATTTAAATCCTGCACAGAATTATTTCAAATCCCTCTACTGTAGTAAATTATACATAAAAAAAATACTTAGGTCTTTGGCAAGGTTGGGGGCAGGCATGAGGTGAAAAAAAATATACTGAGTGTTTTTACATAAAATGAGGTTCAATTTAACATAAAACTATAAACAGAGATCACTTCAATTCATACAAATAAGGTATTAAATTTATAATCTCTTTCTTCAAATAAAAGTGTTTGTAAATAAACGTGTTACCCTGTTCAGCTGTCTCCTCGTCTTGTCTCATCCATCCAGACTGTGGGCCTGAAGAACTCCTGCCTCGTCTCGAGTAATAGTTCTGTACATCTGCTGGCAGAGTCTTTCTCACAGCCCAACTCGATGCGGATGTCCACCCCGACCTGTCGGCTGGTGTATCAAAGGAGAACTCTTGCTCACTTTTTCGTTTATAGGGCTGCTGCTCCACAAACTTGAAAGTCTCATTCCCTGAACTGTTTGAATTCCCTGAGAGGGGTTTTCGGTTTTGCCACCTGTTTTCATTTTGATCTGTATAGGCAAAACCACCTCTACGGTTACCTCTACCACGGTTACCTCTACCACGGTTAGACATCCAACCTGAACTAAAGGTTTTATTCCAAGAATTCCCTGAATTCTCATTTCTATTTTCTTCCCAATGATAATCTTTTAACTTTTCTGGATTTCTGGTCCTCGGATCAGGCCCAGAATTTATTTTTTCTGTTACCCAAGTGGGACAGTCATTTCTATGTTTGTCAGCAGAATTTGAATCATCAGCATCTGGACTGATGTCATTTTTTTCTTTTCTTGTATTTTCATTCTGTTTCTCTGAGTCACTCTTTTTGTATCGATCATTCCCTCGTGGACATCTCCAACCATCGTTTGCCCATCTCTCTTTCCATCGAGGAGAGTAACTGTCCCTGTCATTTCTACCAAATGATGAACCCTTACTTTTTGCTCTAGATCTTGATGGTGACCTTGACCGTGATCTGGACCGAGACCACCTTCTCATTCTCCTTTCTCTATCTCGGTCTCTCCTTGACCCATCTCTATCATTCTCTCTTTCTCTGCTCCGGGACCTGGATTTTTCTCTTGGGGAGGAATCTTTTACTCTGGACTGAGATCTTCTGTTCTCTCTTTTTGGGGAGAGTGACTCAGATCTTTTGCCTTCCTTAGCACTATCTCTTTTTGGAGACCGAGACTGAGATCTCCTCCTTTCTCTTGCACTATCCTTTTTAGGGGACTGAGAACGAGATTTTCTCCGTCCTCTAAAAGATTCTTTCTTAGGAGATGGTGATCGAGACTTCCTGCTGTCTTTTCCAGTTTCTCTTTTGGGAGATGGAGACTGAGACTGCTTCTTTTCTCGGGCAGTGTCTTTGTTGGGAGACCAAGTTGTAGATGGAGAGTGAAATCTAGATCTTCGCGTACGAGGCTTTTTGGCTTTATCTGTCACATCTACTGGGTTTTCAGATGGTTGAGATACAGTTTCAACCTTTTCATTTGCAGGATCAGAAGATGACATGTTCTTTTGGGAACTGTGCTCCACAGAATTTTCATTTACTTGTTTGGCATCAGCATTTACACATGATTCGATTTCAGATTCATTTCGGTCACTGCAAAATGAATCACATTCCATAGGTATCATTTCATTACTGTCCTCACTAAAATGCTTCTGAATCAGTGCAACATGAGTTTTAGGCAATTCTGTAGATCTGGAATGTTCAACCAAAGATTCAGTCTTTTCTTCTAAAGATTTGTCCAATTTGGTGTTAAGACTTTTTTTAAATAAACTATTTTCAGAATCTTGAATACTGAGAGTTTCATTCCCTGAAGTATCACATGTTGTAATTATTTCTGCATCTTCGTTTTCAACATGCCCAAGCAAATGAACCTCTGAACTCTCAATAGATTTTTTGTCCACTGCTTGTATAACTCCACCCTCAGAAGATTCTAATTTGGGACTGTCAATAAGCTGTTCTGTTTTTACTGTAGAATCTCTATGATCAATAATTTTTACTGTAGGACTCTCCATAACTTTTTCTTCATTAACTATCGACTCTGCATTCTTAGGTAACTCACCTAAGCTTGACGCAGGTTGGTATACTTCAATTTCAGATCCTGAACATGTAAGAGAATCATTTGCAGCATGATCTATACATATATCTGCTTTTATTTCTGATTCTGAAGGTTCAGTTATTGGGTCTTGATTTTCCAATGGATCACTTCCTTTTTTGGAAGTGCTTACAGAAATCTCACTTTCCAGACATAAAACATTAGCTTCTATACCTGTATTCTCAACTTTTTGAACTTCCTCCTCCCCTCCAGATAACACAGGAAGATCTTGGGTATCAGACTCAGAATGTAAAGTTTCTACTCTTTCCTCTGTATTATGGGTCTCGGCACAGTCTTCACTCTCTTTTAATGGCTCACTGCAACTTCTTAAGCCATTAGCAGACTCACTCTCTACATTTATCTGCACAGTGTTAATACTTTCTACATCTGATTGGTGTTCTTTCTCTAACTCAGGTGGTATGTCAGGTTCTGCTACTTCTTCATCAACTGAATCACTGGAAGATGATTTTTCAGGGGGAGGCACAGAGCTTCGAAGTTTCTTTTTCAATAAAGGTAGTTTTCTTCCTCTTCTTACAGACTTTCGTTTTGGAGCCTGCCTTGTTTGCTTCTCTGACTCACCTGAAGAGGAAACACTTACAGATGGATTATTATTATCTGGGGCATCACACCCAGAAATATTTAATACTGGGGATCTCTGAGACTGACTGACTGGTTCAGCTCTTGTGTTACGTGTAGATCTTCTTGTAGGAGTTGCCGCTGTAGGTTTTCGTCTTGATCCTCTGGTGTTTGAGGTACCAGAAGTTTGCTTCTTCTCTTCCCCTTCTTGAGTATGTGCTAATGCATAGCCTTTGCAAGAAGTACCTAACAGTATACAAAAAGGAAAAAATAAGTGTATGATTCATCAAGTGATAAGAATTTGGCTTCAGCTTATTTTAGCATAAAATAGACATCTATAACAGAGTGAAACAAAATATACTTGTGAATCAAATTATTAATAAATGCATAGCTACTAACATCTGAGTAATACCAATTTTTGAACGCTACTGAAATGAGTTATCCCAAGATTTGAGTCCATGTGGGCAATACTCTAGTGGAAAAAAGAAAATATTTGGTCTGTTAGTTGCCATTTGCTCTATGAATCACTATTACCTAGGCAAAAGCAGGACACATCAGCTATCCACAAATAGTAAAGACTCGAACTATTTGTTCACAATTCATAGGAGGTATTACTTCTAAAAATCAGTGGTTTGAACACTGAACCCCTAAACAGAAAGGAAACTTCTAATTAGTTCCTCAAAGACATGAAGCTGTAATTTCTTAAAGCAGAAGGATTTTCTAGTTGCAACAATTTTAAAGTCAAGTCACTGTACAAATATTTATAGAAATATCTAGGACTTATTATATATACCTTATTTTACAGTATTTCTAAGTTATCAACACTTATACTTTTCACAAGATTGAAAGAGGCTAATTTTTTTTTTTTTAACTAGAAAGAAACTCAAAAACTTTACCAAAATTTTCTAAAGATATGGTACTTGTTGGAAGAATAGTTCTTGGCAACACAGAAGAGATGAGAGGAAGGACTTCTACTTCAATATTCCAGGGTATAAAACTAATTCTGAAAATTTAAAACAAAATAGACATTTTTGTTTAAATAATAAAACCAGCAATTTAAAAGTATTAATTTTCCAAATAAGCTAGCAATGTTAAAATATAGGTGCTTAAATTATTTTTTGCCAAACAGCTAAAAATGTAAATTTATGGTTACTCATAGTAACCAAGATGGCTATCAACTGACTACAAAAAATAAAAATATAAAAATCCTTCTAAAAGCATGCTTTTTCAATAAATTAATAGCAAAGTATTATCAAGGGCAACTTAATATATAGTAGTTGCCTCTCATTTAAGTTAATGCAATTATTTTGTCAAGAATTTTAACTTTTTTTCACTACTTTAAAAATAACCAACTTGGATAATAAAATGTAGATAAATAAAATACACAAATGAAATGTACAGATTTTAAGTGCATAGTGTGATGACTTTTGACCAATGCATCCATATACCTGTATAACCACTACCCCAAACAAGAAATAGAACATTTCCATCATTCCAGAAAGCACCTTCCTGACGCTTGTTCCCCATCCTATTTCCAGGCAACCAAAAAAGATAATTTAGTTGAGTTAATCAGATCAAATTTTAAAGAAATTAGCAAGGTCAAAGGGGAATCAGTCCATAAATAAATAAAAACGTAACAAAAACTGAAAGGAAAGCTGTATCACTTGAATTTTGAATTTTTTGTGAGATTTCTTTATATTTTTATGGCATATATCAAGGCCAAAAATATCAAAATACATTTTTAAAAGGGAAAAAAGAACTGCAACTGATTTCTATTGCTATGTTATATGCTAAAATTCCTCAATCTGAGGACGACGGTCTTCAAAGTTCCCAGGATCCCTATGGACATGCTAAGACCCCAGTTACTGCAGTCACACTGAATCCACTCTCAGTTTCTTCCTACTCTTGACTCATATTTGTTCAGTCAGGTCTCCTAACAAAAGACTATTTCATCCAGTCTAAGGTGAGATTCTGGAGGACGAAAGAAGCTTGAAAAACAATGTGCAACTTGCACATACACAAAAATATACAACTCTAAGGGAAAATTTCATATTTTACAGATCTGGACTTTGTCTAATTTTACTTATTTATATTCCACTGTTACTCCTAGAGGATGAAGGCCCTACGCAGAACTGCATTACAGTGACATATAAATGTTATAGTTATAGGAATGAATATAAAACTCTAGCAAGGAACTTAATCTTTACATAGGAGCTTGATTTAAGTACATATCATGTAGCTAGCTTGCAATGTGCTAACAGTTTCAGGGCTTACACTAAGAGAGAAAAGGCTAGGCTATATAGAGAGTCATGAATGCCAGGGCAAAGTAGGGACTTGATCAAGCAGTTGTTTAGAGTAACATTTCGGAGATGGAAGTGTCATGACAAAAGCAATGCTTCAGCCAACAGCACACAGGAAAGACTGGAATGGAGGAAAAGATAACAGAAGGATGGAAGATCTGAATGCTATTACTAATAATGAACATTATCATTTAGGTGTTCTTCCCGTTAAAGAAATCAAATTTTTACATTTATCAAACAAATAAATACAATATTCTTTATTTTTCAAGGGGTTCCTTAAATAGACACCTTTCATTAGGCATCGGAAACACCAAGGTTTAATTAAACAAAAGTTTCTTAGAAACATAACTATTTAATATCTCTGTATATATTATCTTATGCACACATTAGCATTTAAACATTTTAGTAAACAATTTTTTTTACCTTCCAATTCCAGGTAATGTATCAGGAAACCATGATAATTCCAGTTCTTGTCTCTTCTGCCTAATCAAAGCACTGATCTCATTGACTTCTATAAATTCTGTACTAAAAGATAAATTTTAGATCCTCATCAGATTTCCAAAATTTTAAGTCCAGAATAACAATTAGGTTATATCATAAACAACAGAGATTTTCATATCCAGCATTATAAGTCACTTTAAAAAAAAAAAAAAGAAACTTTTTCTATCTAAATACTTTTCAAAATGGACCCATTCCTAAAGTAACTTAAATTTTTATATTACAAACAAAAATGGAACTACTCTGACTTGTGACCACTTTTAAAAAGTCAATTCAGACTAATATTATTACTATTGAAAAAAAGAAGTAAAACTATTTCTTTCCCATGAACCGAAGCTGCAAAGAGCAGTTTTAGCCGAAATTGTTAAGTGCAATAGTTTGCCACCTGAAACTACGCATAAAACAAAGGAAGAAAATAAAAGAGGCATGGTTATTTTTATAACTCAAAATAGGCAGAGTTCAGTTTTTTAAAAGGCACTCAAATGTAATTGTTTTCTTTGGTATCTTGCCAATCTTTAAAGTTAAACTGCAGTCTTAATCTGTCTTGTTTATTCAACCAGGTCCATTATTTTTAAATCTCAACTTAATCTTCAAATTCCACAAATATCTATACAGTATCTATCATACAGTCACCATGGATTAAAAAATGACTGGGTCTACCCTGAAAGGGTACCACATAATTTAACAGCTTAACAACTAGCCTACGTCTCTATCATATAAAAACCTTGTGTACAACTTAATTTATTATTAAGGAAAAGGAAGTCCACTAGCAGTCACTGAATAATAGATGGTCACAAAATAAGGTTCTCTTTATTTGCCAAAAGAAACAAAAACAAAAAACAACATGGGCTTTCATAATGTTGTTGGGCCAAGTTTAAATTTCTACCAGAAGTTAAATGCAATAAATAAAACATCAAATATTAAAAAAAAGCATCAATTAAAAGTAAAAAATACTAACCAGTAAGCTGTACAGGCAAAAGAAGATTCTCCAGTGTGACTACTAGAAGAAAAGACATTGGAGAAAAAGTTTCTGAAGCACTGATTTGTATATGGATTTGATCTTCGAAGCTAGAAAAGTAAAATGAGGTTGGTGAAACAGCAAAACAAACAAACAAACAAAAAAACCCCACACCCTTCCATAATAGGTAGGACATAGTTACATTTAAATATTTTGATGTACCTGAGGCACCAGAATTATGCACCAAACAACCATAAGTTGTTATTATCTAAGAAAAATATTTTTTTTATTTCAACAAACCTTGTTTGTCTTTATTATTGAATTTTTCTTTCCTCCCATTTCATTGTATTTAGAGTTTCCTGTACAAAGACACAAAAATATCTTGCCTTAATTTTTATTTTAAAAGCTTTTAAACCAGTACTAATACTGGCATATTGACAAGAGAAGGTTAAAATATGTATAAAAGTTACATTTAAAATAATAGTACCTGCATTTATATAAGTTTTCCAAATGCTAGTTTTACCTTGGTAAGCCACAGAAAAAAGGAAAATATAAGAGGCCACAATACAGAAAACTAGTGTAGCATGTAAAATTGCTATGCTTAGAGCGTTAAGTACCGAAATTTTAGTCAATATGTTCTGGCACTATGTGCAAACTTAAAGTGTCTTGTAATATTAAGCATATAAAAGAAATCAAATTATTTAATATCAATAATATACTTAATATGTCCTTTCCAGTTATGACCTAAACAACGGGTACTATTAACTCCTCTCAAGTAGGAGCTGACCAGGGGAACTGAAACCATCAGCCCTTGTCAACCATAAAGTACCATTTAATCACCAACTTCAGTAAGTACACTCACCATCCCCCTCAAATTGTATGGAATTAGGAAAAGTAGAAGTCTTGATTAAAACGGCTTTCTGCTATAGCAACATTTTTGGTTGTATTGCTTACGACTTATTTTTTGGTTTTACATGTCCATTTCTATGGATACGTTCTTCCAGGTTAAGAAAGATAAAGGATAAATAGCTCCTGCTAACCACAAAAGCTGTTAAAGATTACTGCTCTTGGTTTTTCTTTACCATAAAGTATGTCTTCTTAGTCATCTCCACCTATGAATACACTTGTCTGCAATAAACTGCTGCTGCTACTGCCATTGCTCTCTCCTCAGAACTCTGGGTAAAGTCTACAGTACAAACGACAACTGGTCTTTCAATCTCCAGCCAAGCTTGTCTCACAAAGGCCAATCTAACTTTGTTCAAAATAAATCAGCCTAACTGGGAAGCCAAGTTCCTGCTACTGCAAGATCATAAGTATTTTGGGTTTCTTTCATCAGTCCAGTTGGTAATAGCCTACTTTCTACTTAATAGCATACTAACTTTCTTTTAAGTTACTATACAACAGTTGTTTGGTTTCATGCTATTACTCATCTATCACGCATGTCCCACCAGAACAGCTGTAACAAATGACACTTCATACTGGGGAGAGGACATTTTCATGTTGCCAACATCTGCTGGATCACTGAAAAAGCAAGAGAATTCCAGAAAAACACCTATTTCTGCTTTATTGACTATGCCAAAGCCTTTGACTGTGTGGATCACAAGAAACTGTGGAAAATTCTGAAAGAGATGGGAATACCAGACCACCTGACCTGCCTCTTGAGAAATCTGTATGCATGTCAGGAAGCAAGAGTTAGAACTGGACATGGAACAACAGACTGGTTCCAAACAGGAAAAGGAGTACATCAAGGCTGCATACTGTCACTCTGCTTAGTTAACTTCTATGCAGAGTACATCATGAGAAACGCTGGGCTGGATGAAGCACAAGCTGGAATCAAGATTGCCGGGAGAAATATCAATCACCTCAGATATGCACATGACACCATCCTTATGGCAGAAAGCAAAGACGATTAGCCTCTTGATGAAAGTGAAAGAGGAGAGTGAAAGTTAGCTTAAACATTCAAAAAACTAAGATCATGGCATCCAGTCCCATCACTTCATGGCAAAGAGATGGAGAAACAGTGGAAACAGTGGTAGATTTATTTTTGGGGGCTCTAGAATCACTGCAAAGGGTGATTGTAGCCATGAAATTAAAAGACCCTTACTCCTTGGAAGGAAAGTTATGAGACCAACCTAGACAGCTAAAAAGCAGAGACATTACTTTGCCAACAAAGGTCTGTCTAGTCAAGGCTACGGTTTTTCCAGTGGTCATGTATGTACGTGAGAGTTGGACTATAAAGAAAGCTGAGCGGCAAAGAATTGATGCTTTTGAACTGTGGTGTTAGAGAAGACTCTTGACAGTCCCTTGGACTGCAAGGAGATCCAACCAGTCCATCCTAAAGGAGATCAGTCCTGGATGTTCATTGGAAGGACTAGTGAAACTGAAACTCCAATACTCTGGCCACCTCAGGAGAAGTGCTGACTCATCTGTAAAGACCCTGATGTTGGGAAAGATTGAGGGCAGGAGGAGAAGGGGACAACAGAGGATGAGATGGTTGGATGGCATCACCGACCAAATCAATGGACATGCATTTGGGTGGATTCTGGGAGTTGGTGATGGACAGGGAAGCCTGGCGTGCTGCAGTCCATGGGGTCGCAATGAGTTGGACATGACTGAACTGAACTGACTGGGGAGAGGAGTGCTGATGGAGTTCCAGGAATTTCTCTTCTTACCCCTTATTATACATTTAAAAAATGATACTGATTTTTTTAATGATTAAAGAAGACAGGAATAAAAATGTGATAGGTACCCAATCACCATCTCAGAAGTAACAATTTCATTCAACTAGACCGAGATTTGCTACACTGTAGGTACGCTGTAGTTTTTAAGCCCTAAGGGTGCTGAGTTGTTCTCAATCAGGTTTTGTAAACTCAATACTGAAAGAGTACATACAGTTTACAAAGCATTCCTTCACTTGGAAGCCTCTGTTGTGAAGCCACCACAAGATGAAATGCTCTCTTCGGGAAGAACTGTTACTTTTCTGGCCAATGCAAAGTATAAAAATCTAGTCCCAAAGCTATTCCACATATTTCTGTCTAATTCTCAGGTAATTTTCGAGCAGTTCCAACTGTGGATTTGTCTAAATTGTGGTTTCCTAGAGATCATTTCACATGTTCACTTACTAATCTATCCTTTGGACAACAGGGATACATCTTTTCATTTTTATAAAAGTAACGCATATACATGCTTTAAGAAGTCAAACAGCACTTCTGGACTTATTTTAAAAACATTACAGCAATTCTCATTCTTAATTCAGCTCCACCAAAGCACTCATCACATGTTCATACTTCTCTGGGCTTTCCTGGTGGCTAAGACAATAAACGGGGAGACCCGGGTTCAATTCCTGGGTCGGGAAGATCACCGGGAAAAGGGAATGGCTACCCACTCCAGTATTCTTGCCAAGAGAACTCCACGGACAGAAGAGCCAAGGGCTACAGCCCATAGGGTCACAGAAGAGTTGGACACAACTGAGAAAGATATAGAGACTACTCTATCTCATCTTTGGTTTCAGAAATTTTCCTTTAAAAATAATTTTTTTCTCCAGAAGATAGACTTCTGCTCCTTCACAAATGTTTTCTAGCTGCACTGTGCAACAGAAGGAACTGACCCCACCAGGGGAAGCACAGAATCTTAACCACTGGATCACCAGGTAAGTCTCCAAATATTCTTTTTGATGCATCAACATTTGATGTAAACAATGTTGCATTATTATAACTATATAAACATTCTCAGCAAGACTATGTATTGAATTACAATTACTTTTTTTGTACAACTGCTTCCTTTTCCTATGGTTAATGATGGCTTTTTCTTGTTTTCAGTTCAGGTGCTCAGTAGTGTCTGACTTTTGCAACCCCATGGACTGCAACACACCAGGCCTCCCTGTCCATCACCAACTTCCAGAGTTTACCCAAACTCATGTCCATTGGGTCAGTGATGCCATCCAACCATTTCATCCTCTGTCGTCCCCTTCTCCTCCTGCCCTCAGTCTTTTCCAGCATCAGGGTCTTTTCAAATGAGTCAGATCTTCGCATGAGGTGGCCAAAGTACTGGAGTTTCAGCTTCACCATCAGTCCTTCCAATGAACCACTAGGACTGATCTCCTTTAGGATGGACTGGTTGGATCTCCTTGCAGTACAAGGGACTCTCAAGAGTTTTCTCCAACACCACAGCTCAAAAGCATCAATTCTTTGCCATTCAGCTTTCTTTATAGACCAATTCTCACATACATACATGACCACTGGAAAAACCATAGCCTTGACTAGACGGACCTTTGTGGCAAAGTAATGTCTCTGCTTTTTAATATGCTGTCTAGGTTGGTCACAACTTTCCTTTCGAGGAGTGAACATCTTTCAATTTCATGGCTGCAATCACCATCTGCAGTGATTTGGAGCCCCCAAAAAATACAGTCGGCCACTATTTCTCCATCTATTTGCCATGAAGTGATGGGACCTGATGCCATGATGTTAGTTTTCTGAATGTTGAGCTTTAAGCCAACTTTTTCACTCTCCTCTTTCACCAAGAGGCTCTTTGGTTCTTCACTTTCTGCTATAAGGGTGGTGTCATCTTGTTTTTATGTTGTATTATCTGTCATTAATTGAACTAACTCTACAACAAAAGTATAGATCTCTACAATACATTTAAATACATGAATTCATCCATCAGGTTTGCTCCTCATTCTCTTGGAAACACTTTTCCTCTGCCCTGCTCCAATCTGAACTGGTAACTCTAAAAGCTGCTGCTCAACTGCCACTCTGGGACTGTCCTCTATTACAATTCCCCCTTTTCCTGGGTCAGAATTCATTTTCTTATTGTTTTTTTTCCTCCTTTTCTGTTTCTTTCAGGAACTCATTTTTCTGAGTCTCACATTGTTCCTTTGTTTACTTTCTCATTAAGTGACACAGACATATCCTCCACTATAATGAGAAAGAATGAAAAGAATGAATTTTTGAGCTCTTAATGTATTTTAAAACGTATTTATTTTACCCTAACACTTGACTGATGGTTTGGTTGTATATCAGATTTCTAGGATAATAATAATTTTCCCCAGAATTTTCAAGGTAGTGCTCCACTGCTTCATCTGTTATTGGCAACATTCTTTTACACATGGTCTATTTTCTCTCTTTAGAAAGCTCTTCAAATATATGCAGAGTCTAGAATTCTATCAGTGTAGTTCACTCCTTGTTTACAACTCATCTTCCACTTCCATTCAACTTTTTAAACTTCAGCCATAATATTCTTAATTTCCAAAACTTTTCTTTTTTTAGTCTTTTCTTGCCTCATTAATGAAATATTCCTTCTCTTATCTCTGAGGATATTAATTTTTAAGTAACTCCCTGTTTCCCAGCACTGGGTTTGTTCCATCAGGTTCCTTTTCTTTGTCTATGTATCCATCTCTATTACCTGGAGGCTCCCTTACTCTCTGGTGGTCCTTGACTATTTGTGGAGCACTAAGATACTGACTGAGAACAATGTGGATACGTGGTCAGTGCCTTTCAGGGGGTTTCACTGTAGGGTGATAAAGCAGAGAGACCTGGCTATTTCATTCAAAAATTTCCAAATGGCAATCTCTCCAAGTCTTTTAAAACAGTATTCTGGAAGATATCAACACCTTCTACCTTCCACTTTGGGAACAAGCAAGATTGCAAGTGCTTTGGGAAATGATCATGGGTAGGGAGGTAGAGACCTCAACATTTGCTTGAATTTCCTTCTCTTTACTCTGCTGTCTCCTCTACCCTCATTCATGCTACAGTTTAATCTGATTTAATTACTCATTTAGAGAGTAAGCCTCCTGTTTGCCTGGGTAGACTCCCCTTACCCTATAGAGCCAAAAATCTGCAGGATAAACTGCTCCTTAAAAAATTTTAACCAATTTTGTTTTCAGCACCACCCCATACACCTGCTTTCAGATATAACATAGGTCCCCAGACCAAAGACTAAGGTTCTATGGTGTGTGAACTGATTTGATTCTCAATTCCACTCTCCATGAGAAGTTTGGGTTTCAGTTTTCTACTAAGACAGTTTACTATTAATATGCACCTCAAACAACCATTTTCAAGCCTCTATTTTGTGGACTTCTTTCATCAGCTATCCTTCTCTTCTGTTTTGTGGCTTAAATTTTTATTTTGATTCCTCTATGGTCTTTTCTGTAGGGTTCTGAGAGAGATCAGAGAATTAAACAAGTGCTCCATCTGTTATGCTTACCTGGAAACTTATTTTTTTTAATTTAGTGTATCTGAAAAGATGTTTCAATGACAACATCTTTTTCTGCAAAACAAACCAGTATAATAAACGCTCTGGTCTTAGAGCCCAGCAGTACTTGGCAGGTACCCAATTAAGATTTGATTAATTGATTCCAAATTAACAGAGCCATAATTACATGGATCAGTATGTATTTAGGGAAGTAGTCTACTAAGAAATGTCTTAAAAGGGGATACTTTTAATAAACTATATCAGTTATAAACTATTAGCCCAAACCAAAGACTATTATGTTCATTCCAAGAACAAATTATATAAAGGAGGTATAAAAAAAAAAAAGTATGGAAACTCTCAGTTATCTATCTAGTATAACTAACGAATGAGAGTGACAATGTCTTATCAGATTTGTCAAAAGGTATGCTGTCTAACATTTTACAATAATTACAGTGAGACAATACCATATTCACTAAATGAAGAAAGTAAAGTTTATACAATTTTATCAGAGTCATAGATGATTTAATAGAAAAACTAATACAAAACCCAAATGGCTCAACTTCCAATAAAATTATCTATTAGGCCTGCTGGAGTTTTAACTAATGTTTAATAGAGAAGGCAATGGCGCTCCACTCCAGTACTCTTGCCTGGAAAATCCCATGGGTGGAGGAGCCTGGTGTTGTGCAGTGCATAGGGTCACAGGGAGTCGGACACAACTGAGCAACTTCACTTTCACTTTTCACTTTCATGCACTGGAGAAGGCAATGGCACCCCACTCCAGTGTTCTTGCCTGGAGAATCCCAGGGATTGGGGGAGCCTGGTGAGCTTCCATCTATGGGGTTGCACAGAGTCGGATACGACTGAAGTGACTTAGCAGCATACTAATAATTTCTAATCCAAATAAAAGAATTTCACAATTTCATACACTCTATTCATTAGTTTTAGTACATTTATAATATAAAGATAATAACCTAAAGGAGAAAGTCACACATCAATGTTCAAAGAACAGCCCCTCACTTTGAAAAACTTGAAAAAGTTAGATACTAAACCTCACTGCTTCTGAAATCTACTATAAAAAGACAATATTTCCTCAAGAAGTTCTCTCATAAAAATAAATTTAAATTATCCTTTGGGCAACCATGGTTCCTACTCAGTCTAACTGGATAAATACATTAAAATGTACTTAATTTGCACAACTTCTCACTAATTCTACCTTCACCATACCTTTTATCTTAATTCCTTTCTCAGTTCAAATGCCTACATTTAAGAGTCCAAAGTTGCTTCCTTCTTGCATGACAGGTTCATTAGTGCCCCTAAACTTTTGAGACAATTACAAGTAACATTTATAGATTCTCTTAGTTTTCTAATGAGGTACTTTGTTAATAAAACAGTATCTAAGAAACCTCATAATTAATGCAAAAACTCAAGGTTAAAACTCAAGCTCTACAGCTATTCCTGAAGCTATGATTTACAAACTTTAAGAAATAAAAACTATTATCTATTACATTTCTGAAAGGATACACAAAATAATCAAAGTTAACTGGTCTGCTAAGTAGGACAAGACATTCGGCTCTTTATATCGAGCCATTAGAAAAAGGCAATAATTTAAGTTATGAAGTCTGTCAGTTCAGTCGCTCAGTCGTGTCCGACTCTTTGAGACCTCATGAATCGCAGTACGCCAGGCCTCCCCGTCCATCACCAACTCCCAGAGTTCACTCAAACTCGTGTCCATTGAGTCAGTGATGCCATCCAGCCATCTCATCCTCTGTCATCCCCTTTTCCTCCTGCCCCCAAGCCCTCCCAGCATCAGACTCTTCACATGAGGTGGCCAAAGTACTGGAGTTTCAGCTTCAGCATCATTGCTTCCAAAGAAATCCCAGGGCTGATCTCCTTCAGAATGGACTGGTTGGATCTCCCTGCAGTCCAAGGGACTCTTAAGAGTCTTCCCCAACACCACAGTTCAAAAGCATAAAGATTATAGACAACCTCAAAGTGAGAGGCTTAAGGTGAGTAACAAAATCATGCTTTAGCAATATTCCATAGTGGGAAGAGGCATTAGACATGGAGTAGAAGACTGGATCAAATTCTGCCTGCTCCAACTCTGGATCTGGCCAAGATATTTAGCCTTTTAAAACTGTTTTGAAGTTTATAATTATGAATGATTTTGAACATTCCATAAAGTATTAAAAATCACACCTACAGAACAGATTTAACTGTTAACTTTTAGTTATTTTACTTTTATACTCATCTCTTTGTTTCTGCTGTTTGTTACAGGCATAGATCAGTTACCTTTTTATTAGCAGGTAGTTATAGCCAAAGACAATCAAATACTAAGTACTTAACTACCATTACTACCTTGATACTCTGGAAAATGCCACACAGAAGCAGAATCACTATTCACAACTTTAAAACTTACTAGAAAAACACACACACACACACACACACACACACATAAAAACAAGCTAATATACTATATTTCATTGAAGTTTAAGAACTTAAATTATTTATGTACCACTATGAGACGATAATGGCCAATTAAACTCTCAGAGTACAATTTTTTTTAAATTACAGAAAATTTCAAACACAAAATAGAACATTATAATGAAATCTGATTATACCCATATCCCAGTTTCCACAATTATTAATTCACATCCACTGTTAATTTTATTACTACTATCTTAAGTAATTTTGAAGCAAACTATAAACATCCTATCATATTCATGCATAACTATTTCAGTAGATAACTAACTTTAAAAGATGTGTTCTGCTGGGGAAGTTATCAACAACAAAATATATTCAATAACTCCTTATTATCAGACACCTAATGTTCAATTTTCTCCAACTGTCCATAAAGTTATCTGTTACTTTCCTTTTACAACATATTAGAATAAGGATCCAAATAATCCAGTTGTGACTGGTTCAATGTTTCTGTCATCTCTTTTAATCTACAGGTTCCCACTCCCACTTCTAATCTCCCTCCAATTTTTTGACAGAAGAAATCAGGTCATTTGTCTGTGGTCTCTATGTTTTGCTGATTTATCTCCTTGTTGTCACTTAACATGCATCTCAGTCTCTGTATGTCTAATAGTTCAGTTGGTAAAGAATCCACCTGCAATGCAGGAGACCCCAGTTTGATTCCCGGGTGAGGAAGGTATGCTGGAGAAGAGATAGGCTATCTACTCCAGTATTCTTGGGCTTCCCTTGTGGTTCAGCTGGTAAAGAACCCACCTGCAATGTGGTAGACCTGTGTTCGATCCCTTGGTTGGAAAGAGCCCCTGGAGAAAGGAAAGGTTACCCACTCCAGTCTTTTGGCCTAGAGAATTCCATGGACTGTATACTCCATGGGGTCACAAAGAGTTGGACACAACCGTATGACTTTCACTTTCACTTACTGATCACTGCCTAAATGGTGTGATGTTCATTTACAAAATGCTGATCTTCAAATTCCATAATTTTCAATTATGTGCTGAAATATTTCTATAAAATATGAACTTTCCTTTACCTTGATGTACATTTTCAATTACCTTGTTGTACAGTTTATATAAAAAAGGCAAGGTAGATGTTTCTATCTTTCCTTTCATATATTGGCTTTAAAAATGAGTCTAAACCAATACAATGTTATAAAGCAATAATGGGCCACCTCTAAAATAGACCAACTAGTCTGCTTATTTATTTACTGAGAAGGTAGCATGATGAACTCATGAACTTTGACAAATCTGACAGGTTTCAATTATTGTCCCTTTTCACAGTTACTGAATATTATCACCCATTTTGATGCTTAAATTGTTCCATTTTTGGCTAGAGGGAACCAAATCTATTGTTGATTTTTATTGAATCTATAGTTGATTCTTGTTCAATGTATAGTTGATGCTTGAGACTTTTTGTTATAATCCTAGCACTGCTCTGAAAGTTTCCTTGAGCTCTATTAGAAAAAAATGTTCTAGGCATATATTATTTATTTACTACCTCAAACCTAGAAACATTTATTTATTTCAAGGAACCCTGGTTCTTTTATTTGGAAAACACAAACTGGTCATCAGAACTGGGTCACAGTGTTTTCTTACCACTTAGAATTTTTCTGAATTACTGAAAAAGCCCTTTTGGACTTTGTAGTGGGTTGAAAGTGTCACCCACTCCCAAAAAAATTCATGTTCACCTGGAACCTCAGAATATGACACTTAGAAATATAGACATGGCATACACAATTAAAGAAAGATTGACATGAGATCATACTGGATTAGAGTGGGCACTAAAACCAATGAGTATGTCCTTATCAGAGACAGACAATGATACAGAGACACACAAGAGCAGAAGACCATAAGAAAACAGAAGCAGATTCCAGAGATGCAGCTACAAGGCAAAGGATGTGAAGGACTGCCTGGAACCACAAGAAATTACAGCAAGAGGCAAGGAAAGAATCTTCCCTAGACCCCACAGAGGAAGCAAGGATCTGGCAACACCATGACTTCAGACTTCTAACCTCCAGGGGCGGTTCTAAGGTGGCAGAGGAATAGGACGAGGAGACCACTTTCTCCCCCACAAATTCATCAAAAGAACATTTGAACACTGAGCAAATTCCACAAAACAACTTCTGAATGCTGGCAGAAGACATCAGGCACCCAGAAAGGCAGACGTCTAATCTCCAGAACAGTGAAGAAGGAAGTTTCTGTGGCCTTAAGTCATCAAGTTTGTAATAAATTCTAGTAGCAGCTCAAGCAAACTAATATAGACATAGTTTTTTTTTAACTAATAAAAATGAATATATGGGTATATAATAAGTTGGTTAAGACTTTGTGAACCTTCATTAATGCAGAATCCAATTTTTTCTAACTACTTTTCATCCCAAGTTTGTTGATAACCATTTCTCCAACAGTATCATCCTCTATGCTATCCAGAACAGTGGTGATTTGCAGAAAATATAGTCAATAAATATGTAATATCTTTGTATAGTGATGGTTGGTAAATGGACTATCATGGTGATCATTTTAAAATGTATACACATATCAAATCATTATGTGTGTACCAGGAACTAACACAGTGTTGTAGGTCAACTATATTTCAAAAAGAAACAATCAAACTCAAAGAAAAGAGATGGCGGTGACAGGCGGTGATAGGAGGAGGAACTGATGAAGATAGTCAAAAGGTACAAACTTCTAGTTACAAGTTAAGTACTAGGGATGTAATATACAAGCATGATAAATGTAATAAGGTAAGTACTAGGAATGTAATGTACAAGCATGATAAATGTAATTAACATTCCTGTATGTTATACCTGAAAGGTGTTAAGAGAGTAAATCCTCAAACTTCTCATCACAAGGAAAAAATTTTTTCTATTTCTTTATGTTGTAACTATATGAGATGAGATGATGGATGCTTACCAAACTTTCTGTGATAATCATTTCATAATTTTCAGTTCAGTTCAGTCACATCAGACTCTTTGTGACCCCATAGACTGCAGTACACCAGGCTTCCTCGTCTATCACCAACTCCTGGAGCTTACTCAAACTCATGTCCATTGAGGCGGTGATGCCATCCAACCATGTCACCCTCTGTTGTTCTCCTGCCTTCAATCACTGCCAGCATCAGGAACTTTTTCAATAAGTCAGTTCTTCACATCAAGTGGCCAAAGTATTGGAGCTTCAGCATCAGACCTTCCAATGAATAGTCAGGACTGACTTCCTTTAGGATGGACTGGTTGGATCTCCTTGCTGTCCAAAGGACTCTCAACAGTTTTCTCCAAGACAACAGTTCAAAAGCATAGATTTTTCAGCACTCAGCTTTCTTTATAGTAAAACTCTCACATCCATACATGACTACTGAAGAAACCACAGCTCTGACTAGACGGACTTTTGTTGGCAAAGTAATGTCTCTGCTTTTAAATATGCTGTCTAGGCTGATCATAACTTTCCTTCCAAGGAGCAAGTGTCTTTTAATTTCACAGCTGCAGTCATCATCTGCAGTGATTTTGGAGCCAAAAAAAATTTTCTGTCAATTTTCCCATTGTTTCCCAATCTAATTGCCATGAAGTGATAGGACTGGATGCCATTATCTTAGTTTTCTGAATGTTGAGTTTTAAGCCAACATTTTCACTCCCCTCTTTAACTTTCATCAAGAGGCTCTTTAGTTCTTTGCTTTCTGCCATAGGGGTGGTGTCATCTGCATATCTGAGGTTATCTGATACTTCTCCCGGCAATCTAGATTCCAGTTTGTGCTTCCTCCAGCCCAGCGTTTCTCATGATGTACTCTGCACTAAGTTAAATAAGCAGGGTGACAATATATAGTCTTGATGTACTCCTTTTCCAATTTGGAACCAGTCTTGCTCCATGTCCAGTTCTAACTGTTGCTTCGACCTGCATATAGATGTCTTAGGAGGCAGGCAAGGTGGTCTGGTATTCCCATCTCTTAAAGAATTTTCCATAGTTTGTTGTGATCCATACAGTCAAAGGCTTTGGCGTAGTCAAATTTTTCTGGAACTATCTTGCTTTTTTGATGATCCAACAGATGCTGGCAATTTGATCTCTGGTTCCTCTGCCTTTTCTAGAACCAGCTTGAACATCTGGAAGTTCACAGTTCACGTACTGTTGAAGCCTGGCTTGGAGAATTTTGAGCATCACTTTGTTTGTTTTTTTTTTTTTTTTAATTTTTATTTTTTTTTCATCTCAAGTGTACATGAGTTCCCAATCTTGAAACCCGCCCCCCGCCACTTCCCACTCCACATCAACTCTCTGGATCATCCCCGTGCACCAGTCCCAAGCATCCTGTATCCTGAACCAAATATAGACCGACGATTTGTTTCCCACACGACAGCACACGTTTCAGTGCCATTCTCCCAAACCTTCCCCCTCTCTCCCTCTCCCTCAAAGTCCAAAAGTCCATTCCATGCATCTGTGTCTCTTTTGCTGTCTCATATACAGGGTTATCATCATCATGTTTCTAGATTCCATATATATTAGTTAGTATACTGTACTGGTGCTTTTCTTTCTGGCTTACTTCACTCTGTATAATTGGCTTGAGCATTACTTTGATAGTGTGTTAGATGAGATTATTTGTACGGTAGTTTGAGCATTCTTTGGCATTGCCTTTGTTTGGGACTGGAATGAAAACGGACCTTTTCCAGCCCTGTGGCCTCTGCTGATTTTTCCAAATTTGCTGACATATTGAGTGCAGCACTTTCACAGCATCATCTTTTAGGATTTGAAATAGCTCAGCTGGAACTCCATCACCTCCACTAGCTTTGTTTGTAGTGATGCTTCCTAAGGCCCACTTGACTTCTCAATCTAGGATGTCTGGCTCTAGGTGAGTGATCATACCATCATGATTATCTGGGTCGTGAAGATCTTTTTTGTATAGTTCTTCTGTGTATTCTTGCCACCTTTTCTTATATCTTCTGTTAGGTCCACACCATTTGACTTTCATAATGTATATGAATATGGTATACCTTAAACTTACACAGTGTTGTAAATAGCAATTATATCTCAATAAAATTGGAAGAAGAAAAACAGTGGTGATTCCTCAGGAAATACATTAAGAACTAAATTATTGATACTGGCCTTTTATACTGGTTTTGCAATTAAGTTTGTGGGTTGCAAAGGGTCGCACATGACTGAGTGACTTTCACGATGTAGAATTACCCAGCTTATGACTTTCTTGGGATTGTTGGCACATGTGTCTGATGAATTTCCCCCAGTTCTCTTTCAATTAGGAGTCCTAGGGGTTAAGAAAACTCCAGAATAATCTATGAATCCTTTTCCCAAGTTTTTGCTATCTATTCTCCAGATTTAAGGACAGAACTTTGTATATTCATATAGTCACAGGCAGTGGCAACTATTCAGACACGCAATCAACAGTGATCATACATGAAAAACAATTAGAATCTCATTTCAGAGATGTCAGAATGTGAAACTGAAACAAACAAAAAACTGCGTTCTCAGAATTGATCAAATATGCTTAATGAGTCAGAAGACAAAAAGAAATATAACCTAAGATAGACAGCTCTAGAATTTTTCTAATAGGTTCTTACCTTCCTATCTTTTTACAGTAACTTTTACCAAGCTATCTTCCTAAAATGGTTTCACCACATTGTAATTCAGTGAAAAAGAAACCTTTTTAATGGTATCTTTAATGGTATCTTCTTGCACAGCATTATTCCTTACAGGGCTCTCCTGGAGGCTCAGTAGTAAAGAACCCGCCTATCACTGTAGGAGACACAAGCTCCATCCCTGATCCAGGAGGACTCCATGTGCCACGGAGCAACTAAGTGTGTGCACCACAACTACTGAGGCACACAGGCTAGCTGTGCTCTACAGCCCGGAAGCTACAACTACTGAGCCCACGCACTGCAACTACGGAAACCCACACACTCTAGAGCCCATGTTTTGCAATAAGAGAAGCCATCTCAATGAGAAGCCTGTGACAGCAACTAGAGTGTAGTCCCTACTTGCTGCAACTACAGAACAGCCTGCATGGCAATGAAAACCCAGGATAGTCAAACAGAAATACATAAAATTATTTCTTAAAAATTACTCTGTATAAAATTTCAGCTTTATTGCTCAGCTCCCAATGACATCTTCAATCTTCCTCTCCAGTCTAATTTCTGATCATAGTCTTTAACATTTTTGCCTCAATTCAAGAGTGGGGAAAGAAGAAACCATCAATTAGACTTAGAAGCCAAGAACAAATTCACATACGAACATGAACCAATTACACTAAAACAATCTAAAGATGAAAAAATCTTGTTTGCACACGGCACGCAAGCATCCATATTTTTTCAGAGCATCTCTACTTGTCCAAAAGACAATTTTTGATTATATCACCCCAAACACTCTATCAGCCTTCCCCAACTCAGTAACTGGCAATGCCATTTTAATAGCTGCTCAGGCCAGGACTTTCATGTCATCCTTGACCTTCTTTCTCTACCTCACATCCAATCCACTAACAAAATCCTTTTAAGGAGCTTCCCTGGTGGCTCAGATGGTAAAGAATATGCCTGCAATGCAGAAGATCCAGATTCGATCCCTGGAGAAGGGAATGGCAATCCATTCCAGTCAGTACTCTTGCCTGGAGAAGTCCATGGACAGAGAAGCCTGGCAGGCTAAAGTCCACGGGGTAGCAAAGAGTCTAACACTTTCACTTTCTTTCATTGAAATGCAACATTTACAGAACTGCGCCATTTCTCACCACTTCCACTAACATCTTCCTGGTTGAGGCCACCATAATATGTGGTCTAGAAAACAGCCACTAAACTAGTCTCTCAGTCCTCCAATGAAGATCTCTCCTGCCGATGAATTATCCTCCACTTAACAGCCAGTGATCCTTTAATAATGTTAGTCCACACTATTCCTGAAAATGTTTGCCAACTTACATAAGCCATAAATGAATAACAGAACAATGGCTTACTCCTCCTCCTCCATCTACCTAACTCAACTGCTCTAGTCATACTGACCTCTATGCTATTTTCTGAATATACCTTGACTGCTCCTATCTCAGGGCTTTTGCACTTGCTGTTCCCCCTCCTGGAATACTCTCCCTTAAAATCTGTTTATGGCTTGACCCTTTCTTCCAGATTGCTGTTCAAATATAATCTAATCCAAGAGGCTTTTTCCAATGCCTTACATAATCACCTCCAGAAGCCATCACCTTTGTCTCTCTAACCTAACTTTACTCTTCTCTAAAGCACTTACAACACCTGTCATAATACACATTTATCTCTTCATTGTCCACAAAAGGTACTCGGTTAGCTTTGTCTCTTTTGTGTAGNTTTTAATTTTTATTTTTTCATCTCAAGTGTACATGAGTTCCCAATCTTGAAACCCGCCCCCCGCCACTTCCCACTCCACATCAACTCTCTGGATCATCCCCGTGCACCAGTCCCAAGCATCCTGTATCCTGAACCAAATATAGACCGACGATTTGTTTCCCACACGACAGCACACGTTTCAGTGCCATTCTCCCAAACCTTCCCCCTCTCTCCCTCTCCCTCAAAGTCCAAAAGTCCATTCCATGCATCTGTGTCTCTTTTGCTGTCTCATATACAGGGTTATCATCATCATGTTTCTAGATTCCATATATATTAGTTAGTATACTGTACTGGTGCTTTTCTTTCTGGCTTACTTCACTCTGTATAATTGGCTTGAGCATTACTTTGATAGTGTGTTAGATGAGATTATTTGTACGGTAGTTTGAGCATTCTTTGGCATTGCCTTTGTTTGGGACTGGAATGAAAACGGACCTTTTCCAGCCCTGTGGCCTCTGCTGATTTTTCCAAATTTGCTGACATATTGAGTGCAGCACTTTCACAGCATCATCTTTTAGGATTTGAAATAGCTCAGCTGGAACTCCATCACCTCCACTAGCTTTGTTTGTAGTGATGCTTCCTAAGGCCCACTTGACTTCTCAATCTAGGATGTCTGGCTCTAGGTGAGTGATCATACCATCATGATTATCTGGGTCGTGAAGATCTTTTTTGTATAGTTCTTCTGTGTATTCTTGCCACCTTTTCTTATATCTTCTGTTAGGTCCACACCATTTGACTTTCATAATGTATATGAATATGGTATACCTTAAACTTACACAGTGTTGTAAATAGCAATTATATCTCAATAAAATTGGAAGAAGAAAAACAGTGGTGATTCCTCAGGAAATACATTAAGAACTAAATTATTGATACTGGCCTTTTATACTGGTTTTGCAATTAAGTTTGTGGGTTGCAAAGGGTCGCACATGACTGAGTGACTTTCACGATGTAGAATTACCCAGCTTATGACTTTCTTGGGATTGTTGGCACATGTGTCTGATGAATTTCCCCCAGTTCTCTTTCAATTAGGAGTCCTAGGGGTTAAGAAAACTCCAGAATAATCTATGAATCCTTTTCCCAAGTTTTTGCTATCTATTCTCCAGATTTAAGGACAGAACTTTGTATATTCATATAGTCACAGGCAGTGGCAACTATTCAGACACGCAATCAACAGTGATCATACATGAAAAACAATTAGAATCTCATTTCAGAGATGTCAGAATGTGAAACTGAAACAAACAAAAAACTGCGTTCTCAGAATTGATCAAATATGCTTAATGAGTCAGAAGACAAAAAGAAATATAACCTAAGATAGACAGCTCTAGAATTTTTCTAATAGGTTCTTACCTTCCTATCTTTTTACAGTAACTTTTACCAAGCTATCTTCCTAAAATGGTTTCACCACATTGTAATTCAGTGAAAAAGAAACCTTTTTAATGGTATCTTTAATGGTATCTTCTTGCACAGCATTATTCCTTACAGGGCTCTCCTGGAGGCTCAGTAGTAAAGAACCCGCCTATCACTGTAGGAGACACAAGCTCCATCCCTGATCCAGGAGGACTCCATGTGCCACGGAGCAACTAAGTGTGTGCACCACAACTACTGAGGCACACAGGCTAGCTGTGCTCTACAGCCCGGAAGCTACAACTACTGAGCCCACGCACTGCAACTACGGAAACCCACACACTCTAGAGCCCATGTTTTGCAATAAGAGAAGCCATCTCAATGAGAAGCCTGTGACAGCAACTAGAGTGTAGTCCCTACTTGCTGCAACTACAGAACAGCCTGCATGGCAATGAAAACCCAGGATAGTCAAACAGAAATACATAAAATTATTTCTTAAAAATTACTCTGTATAAAATTTCAGCTTTATTGCTCAGCTCCCAATGACATCTTCAATCTTCCTCTCCAGTCTAATTTCTGATCATAGTCTTTAACATTTTTGCCTCAATTCAAGAGTGGGGAAAGAAGAAACCATCAATTAGACTTAGAAGCCAAGAACAAATTCACATACGAACATGAACCAATTACACTAAAACAATCTAAAGATGAAAAAATCTTGTTTGCACACGGCACGCAAGCATCCATATTTTTTCAGAGCATCTCTACTTGTCCAAAAGACAATTTTTGATTATATCACCCCAAACACTCTATCAGCCTTCCCCAACTCAGTAACTGGCAATGCCATTTTAATAGCTGCTCAGGCCAGGACTTTCATGTCATCCTTGACCTTCTTTCTCTACCTCACATCCAATCCACTAACAAAATCCTTTTAAGGAGCTTCCCTGGTGGCTCAGATGGTAAAGAATATGCCTGCAATGCAGAAGATCCAGATTCGATCCCTGGAGAAGGGAATGGCAATCCATTCCAGTCAGTACTCTTGCCTGGAGAAGTCCATGGACAGAGAAGCCTGGCAGGCTAAAGTCCACGGGGTAGCAAAGAGTCTAACACTTTCACTTTCTTTCATTGAAATGCAACATTTACAGAACTGCGCCATTTCTCACCACTTCCACTAACATCTTCCTGGTTGAGGCCACCATAATATGTGGTCTAGAAAACAGCCACTAAACTAGTCTCTCAGTCCTCCAATGAAGATCTCTCCTGCCGATGAATTATCCTCCACTTAACAGCCAGTGATCCTTTAATAATGTTAGTCCACACTATTCCTGAAAATGTTTGCCAACTTACATAAGCCATAAATGAATAACAGAACAATGGCTTACTCCTCCTCCTCCATCTACCTAACTCAACTGCTCTAGTCATACTGACCTCTATGCTATTTTCTGAATATACCTTGACTGCTCCTATCTCAGGGCTTTTGCACTTGCTGTTCCCCCTCCTGGAATACTCTCCCTTAAAATCTGTTTATGGCTTGACCCTTTCTTCCAGATTGCTGTTCAAATATAATCTAATCCAAGAGGCTTTTTCCAATGCCTTACATAATCACCTCCAGAAGCCATCACCTTTGTCTCTCTAACCTAACTTTACTCTTCTCTAAAGCACTTACAACACCTGTCATAATACACATTTATCTCTTCATTGTCCACAAAAGGTACTCGGTTAGCTTTGTCTCTTTTGTGTAGTACTACATTCCTAAGAGTCTAGGGCTGCTTCACATAGTTTGTTGAATGAATGAGTTGATCTCAGCTCCCCCTTGCTACCCTAGTAGGTACATCTTATACTGAGTATGTGCTGGGCATGCATGCATTTAGAATTTATACCTGAATAATTTTCATTAAACATAATCATTAAATCTAAGCTTTTTCATCAGGTGCATAATCTATCTCAAAGCAGGANTCTCTCCTGCCGATGAATTATCCTCCACTTAACAGCCAGTGATCCTTTAATAATGTTAGTCCACACTATTCCTGAAAATGTTTGCCAACTTACATAAGCCATAAATGAATAACAGAACAATGGCTTACTCCTCCTCCTCCATCTACCTAACTCAACTGCTCTAGTCATACTGACCTCTATGCTATTTTCTGAATATACCTTGACTGCTCCTATCTCAGGGCTTTTGCACTTGCTGTTCCCCCTCCTGGAATACTCTCCCTTAAAATCTGTTTATGGCTTGACCCTTTCTTCCAGATTGCTGTTCAAATATAATCTAATCCAAGAGGCTTTTTCCAATGCCTTACATAATCACCTCCAGAAGCCATCACCTTTGTCTCTCTAACCTAACTTTACTCTTCTCTAAAGCACTTACAACACCTGTCATAATACACATTTATCTCTTCATTGTCCACAAAAGGTACTCGGTTAGCTTTGTCTCTTTTGTGTAGTACTACATTCCTAAGAGTCTAGGGCTGCTTCACATAGTTTGTTGAATGAATGAGTTGATCTCAGCTCCCCCTTGCTACCCTAGTAGGTACATCTTATACTGAGTATGTGCTGGGCATGCATGCATTTAGAATTTATACCTGAATAATTTTCATTAAACATAATCATTAAATCTAAGCTTTTTCATCAGGTGCATAATCTATCTCAAAGCAGGAAGAAAAACTAGCTAAGTAAGAATTACTAAACTCCACAAATAAAAAAGTAACATTACAGAAAAAAAAAAATCTAAATTGGTAATCAATGAGTACCCAATATCCTTCAACTCAATTCAGAGTTAAGACATTTACTCATAATTACGTATTAGTACTCTTATTCTACCCACTCATAAAGTATTAAGCAATATTCTGCCTTTTAGATTCAGATTTAGTGAAAGTTGCTCAGTTGTGTCCAACTCTTTGTGACCCCATGGACTATACAGTCCATGGAATTCTCCAGGCCAGAATACTGGAGTGGGTAGCCTTTCCCTTCTCCAGGGGGTCTTCCCAACCCAGGGATTGAACCCAGGTCTCTTGCATTGCAGGTGGATTCTTTACCAGCTGAGCCACAAGGGAAGCCTTGGATATTTAGAATATTCTGATCATGCTAAACCAAATAAATTACTTCAGGCATCCTAATATAAGTAGACATGGCATTAAGTTACAGGCCTTGGAAAATGTTAATCTTTTGTCAGGAAATAAATTTTTATCAGCTATTCAATCTTTGGGCTTCCCAGGTGATGCCAGTCATAAAGAACCTGCCTTTAAGGGACGTGGGTTTGAACCCTGGGTCAGGAAGATCCCCTGGAGAAGGGCATGGCAACCCACTCCAGTATTTTTGTCTGGAGAATTTCATGGACAGAGAAGCCTGGTGGGATACAATCCATAGGGTCGCAAAGAGTGAGAGACAACTGAAGCAACTTAGCACACATGTATTCAAAATTTTAAAACTCCAAACAAACAAAGTCTAGGACAAAGAACCTTCTCAGATGACTACCAGCACAGAGAAGAGTTAACATCTATTCTTCTCAAACTATTCTGAAAAACTGCAGAGGAAGTAACGCTTTCATACCAGTACTACACAGCCAGCAACCTTCATACCAAAACACACAAGTGAAAATGGAAGTCGCTCAGTCATGTCCAATTCTTTGTGATCTCATGGACTATAGAGTCCATGGACTTCTCCAGGCCAGAATACGACAGTGGATAGCCTTTCCCTTCTCTGGGGGATAACTCCAACCCAGGGATTGAACCCAGGTCTCCTGCATTGCAGGTGGATTCTTTACCAGCTGAGCTACAAGGGAAGCCCAAGAATACTGGGGTGTGTGGCCTATCCCTTCTCCAGATCTTCCTGACCCAGGAATCAAACTGGGGTCTCCTGAATTATAGGTGGATTCTTTACCAACTGAGCTATCAACAAAGAGAGCACAAAAAAATATTACTCCCAATATCACTGGCGAACATCCACCCAAAAATACTCAACAAAAAAGTGACTAACCAAACTCAACAGTACTTTAAAAAGATCATATGCCACAATCAAGTGGGGTTTATCTCAGGGATAAAAGAATGGTTCAATATCCACAAATCAATCACTGTGATACTCATTAACAAACTAAAGAATAAAAACCATATAATAATTTCAATAGATACAGAAAAGCTTTTAACAAAATTCAACATCCCTTTATGATAAAATCTCAACAAAATGGGAATAGAGAGAAGATATCTCAACATAATAAAAGCCATAAATGACAAGCCCACAGCTAACACCACACTCAATGGTGAAAAGCTGAAAGCATTTCCTCTAAGATTAGGAAGAAGACGAAGATGCCCACTCTCGCCACTGTCATTCAACACAGTATAGGAAGTCCTAGTCACAGCAACCAGAGAATAAAAAGAAATAATAGGCATCCATTTTGGAAAGAAGTAAAACGGTCACTGTTCGCAGATGACATATATTATACAAAGAAAATCCTAAAGACACCACTAAAAAGTACCAAAACTCATCAATGAAAGTGTTAAAGTTACAGGATAAAAATTTAATATGTAGAACTCTATTGCACTTTTCCACCCTAACAACAAACTATTACAAAGAGAAATTAAGAAAACAATCCCATTCAAAATCACATCAAAAATAATACCTAGGAATAAATCTAGCTAAAATCTCTACTTGGAGCACTCTAAGACACTCATGAAAGAAATTGAAGACAAATCTCTACTTGGAACACTCTAAGACACTCATGAAAGAAACTGAAGACAATGCAAACAGATATAAAGATATATCATGATCATGGATTAGAAGAACTAATATTGTTAAAATGACCATACTACTCAAGGCAATCTACAGATTCAATGCCCTCTAGTAAAATACCAATGGCATTTTTCACAGAACCAGAACAAACAATTCCAAAATTTGTATGGCAGCACAAAAGACCCTGAACAGCCAAAACAATCTTCAGAAAGAAGAACAAAGCCAGAGGCATCACACTCCCTAATTTTAAACTATACTATGTACAAAGCTAGTCATCAAACAGTATGGTATTGATACAAAACAGTCAGACCAATGGATCAGAACAGAGAATCCAGAAATAGATACATACTTATGGGCAATTAATTAATCTATAACAAAGAAGGGAGCAATATACAACAGGGAAAAGATAGTCTTCAACAAGGGATGATGGGAAAATTAAACAACTAGAGGCAAAAGAATCAAACTTAACAACTTTCTCTCACCAAGAACAAAAATAAAATCAAAATGGATTAAAGACTTAAATGTAAGACCTGAAAATAAAACATTCTTAGAATAAAGTTCTTTGACATCAGTTTTTTTTTTTTATTTTCTCAGATTTTCTTCCTCAGACAAGGGAAACAAAACCAACCAAATGGGACTTCAATGCTTTTGCACAGTGAAGGAAAGAAACATCAACAAAATGAACAGGCCACCAACTGAATGGGAGAAGATACTTACTTGAAACCAATATATCCAATAAAGAATTAAAAACTTAAAAGAACTCAAAATCAAAAAAGCAAAGAACCTGATTTAAAAATAAACAGAGAATGTGAACAAACATTTTTCAAAAAACATACAAATGGCCAACAGGCACATGAAAAGATGCTCAACATCACTAAGTATCAGGGAAATGAAAGTCAAAACAATTAGATATCACCTCAGACCTGTAAGAATGGCTATTATCAAAAATGATAATGAATAAGTGAGGACGTGAAGAGAAGAGAACCCCAGTGCGCTGTTGATGGGAATGTAACTTGGTGCAGATACTATGATAAAAATTATGGAGATTCCTCAAAAAATTAAAAATAGAACTAGCATATGATCTGCTAATTCCATTCTTCGACATTTATCCAAAGAAAACAAAACACTCAGTCAAAAAGATATATGCACTCCCATGTTTCACTGTATCATTATTTATAATAGCAAAGATATGGAAGCAACCTAAGTGCCAAGCAACAGATGAATGAATAAAAAAGATGTGAGATACACATACATATTCCACACAATGCAATATTACTCGGCCATTAAAAAGAATAAAACTTTGCCATCTGCGACAACACACACAGACCTACAGGGAATTATACTATGCGCAATAAGTAAGACAGAGGAAGACACATACTGTACGATTTTACTTATATGTAGAATCTAAAAAACAAAACCACAGCTAAACAGAAACAGTCATGGATACAGAGAACAAAGCTGTTGGAAGAGGGGAGGTGATTGAGAGGATAGACAGAAGTGAGGGAGATTAAGAGGTATAATGAAATGTACAGTGTGGGGAATATAGTCAATAATTATGTGATAAATTCATATAATAACAGATGGTAACGACTTATTATGGTGATTACTATGTACAAAAATACTGACTCATGAAGTTGTGTGACAGGAACTAATGTAATATTGTAGGTCAATTATATTTCAAAAACAAACAAAAATCATAGAAAAAATGATAAGATTTGTGGTTACCAGAGGCAAGTGGTGAGGGAAGGAGAACTGGATAAAGGAAGTCAAAAGAATGAAGTCAAGTGGGCCTTACGAAACATCACTACGAACAAAGCTAGTAGAGGTGATGGAATTCAGTTGAGCTATTTGAAATTCTAAAAAATGATGCTGTGAAAGTTTTGCACTCAATAAGCCAGCATATTTAGAAAATTTGTCCAGCAGTGGCCACAGGACTGGAAAAGGTCCATCTTTATTCCAATCCCAAAGAAAAGGCAATGCCAAAGAATGCTCAAACTACTGCACAATTGCACTCATCTCACATGCTAGCAAAGTAACGCTCAAAATTCTCCAAGCCAGGTTTCAATAGTATATGAACCGTGAACTTCCAGATGTTCAAGCTGGTTTTAGAAAAGGCAAAGGAACCAGAGATCAAATTGCCAACATCCACTGGATCACTGAAAAAGCAAGAGTTCCAGAAAAACATCTACTTCTGCTTTACTGATTACGCCAAAGCCTTTTGACTGTGTAGATCACAACAAACTGTGGAAAATTCTTCAAGAGATGGGAATACCAGACCACTTTCCCTGCCTTCTGAGACATCTGTATGCCAGTCAAGAAGCAACAGTTAGAACTGGACATGGAAAACAGACTGGTTCCAAATTGAGAAAGGAGTATATCAAGGCTGTATACTGTCACCCTGCTTATTTTACTTACATGCAGCATACATCATGCAAAATGCCAGGCTGGATGAAGCACAAGCTGGAATCAAGACTGCCAGGAGAAATATCAATAACCTCAGATACACAGATGATACTACCCCTATGGCAGAAAGTGAAGAAGAACTAAAGAACCTCTTGATGAAAGTGAAAGAGGAGAGTTAAAAAGTTGGCTTAAAATTCAACATTCAAAAAAAGAAGATCATGGCATTTAATTCCATCACTTCATGGAAAATAGATGGGGAAACAATGGAAACAGTGACAAACTTTATTTTTTTGGAGTCTATATAGTCACTGCAGATGGTGACTGCAGCCATGAAATTAAAAGACACTTGTTACTTGGAAGAAAAGCTATGACCAACCTAGACAGCGTATTACAAAGCAGAGACATAACTTTGCTAACAAAGGTCTGTCTAGTCAAAGCTATGATCATGTATGGATGTAAAAGTTGGACTATAAAGAAAGCTGAGTGCTGAAAAATTGATGTTTTTGAACTGTGGTGTTGGAGAAAACTCTTGAGATTTCCTTGGACAGCAAGGAGATCCAACCAGTCAATCCTAAAGGAAATTAGTCCTGAATATTCATTATTAAGGATCGCTGCTGAAGCTGAAACTCCAATATTTCAGCCACCTGATGTAAACAACTCCTTGGATGCTGAGAACTCTTGATGCAGGGAAAGATTGAAGGCAGGAGAAAGGAATAACAGAGGATGAGATGGTTGGATGGTAGCACCAACTCAATGGACATTAGTTTAAGCAAGTTCCAGGAGTTGGTGATGGACAGGAAAGCCTGGCATACTGCAGTCTGTGGGGTCACCAAGAGTCAGACACAACGGTGCAACTGAACTGACTGAGGGATGGAATGAAAACATAATTAATATAATTAACATTGCTGCTAATTATACATTTGAGTTAAGAGAGTCAATCTAAATCCTAAGAGTTCTCATCAGAAGGGAAAAAATTTTTGTCCATTTTTTAAATGTTGTATCTATATGAGATGATGAATGCTCACTAAACTTACTGCAGCAATCATTTTATGATGCATCATGTATGTAAGTCAAATCATTATGCTGACCACTTGAAGGTGTTGTATATGTCAATTATATCTTGACAAATATGAAGGAAAAAGTTAACTACTGAACTGGTTTAGAAGGTTCACTGAAAACTTGTTTAGTATTCCATATTCTGAATAGCAAAACAAAACTCAAATCTAAATGAATCAAAGATTCTTATAAATGGCTTTCACTATACTCAAGCACTATACGTTTAAGATTTGCCTATGTTTCTCTCTCTCTAAACATAAGCCCAGGAAGGAGACGCACACTTAAAGAAAATCACTGCAGTCTTAAAACTAAGATTATCATAGTAAGAGTGCACTAAACTACCTAGAGAAAACCTGTAACGTCATTTAATCTTCCTCAGCAGTAAATTTTATATTCCCTTCTAGAGCTACCAAACAAAGGCTATTCAATAAAAAACAATGCTAATCTATAGCAATTACCCAGAAAAACAAAGAAGTTTTGATATCTAAAGTTCTTTAACTAAAGAAAAATGTTTATCTAACCATTAAAGTTCTTTTAGTGAAATTTCACTTTAAGAGTAAATTATTAAAGACATATATTTATTAATCTATAAATCTGGGATTATCTGTAATTCTGAGAGACCATGTTAATTCAAATTAAAAAAAAATAACATCACCCAAACATGATATTCAAATGTATAAAAAATGAAGTTGATTACTATTTAGTTTTAAGAACAATGAATTCATTAATTATATTATTCTATTCATTAAATCTATAAATAGAAATTAATTGTAACCTAGCATGGAAAATAAATGCTCACCTCTCCCTGCTTACAATTAGCTCATAGTAAGGTGTTCTTTGGAAAAAAAATAAACAGCTTAAGTTTCAAAAAGGAGCCACAAAACACTGAAGTGACATTTTTCTCAGGTCCTGCTGCAAAGCTTTCTTGTATTAGAGAACCATAACACTGCTGCTAAGTCGCTTCACTCATGTCCGACTCTGTGCGACCCCAGAGATGGTAGCCTACCAGGCTCTTCTGTCCCTGGGATTCTCCAGGCAAGAACACTGGAGTGGGTTGCCATTTCCTTCTCCAATGCATGAGAGTGAAAAATGAAAGTGAAGTTGCTCAGTCATGTCTGACTTCGCGATCCCATGGACTACAGCCCACCAGGCTCCTCCATCCATGGGATTTCCCAAGCAAGAGTACTGGAGTGGGGTGCCATTGCCTTCTCCGAACCATAACACTAGACAACAAAAAACAGGCATATTCTCAAAGAGATATGTGGGCTTCCCAGATGATTCAGTGGTAAGGAATCCACCCTGCCAATGCAGGAACCACAGGAGACACGAGTTCAATCCTTGGGTCTGGAAGATCCTCTGAAGGAAGAAATGGCAACCCACTCCAGTACTCTTGACTAAAAAACCCATGGACAGAAGAGCCTAGTGGGGCTACTGCACGTAGGGTCGCAGAGAGTCAAACATGATTGAGCAACTGAACATAGTACATGGATAAATAGGTAAGCAATGTTTTATTCCTAAATAAAGTTTCAAATTAAGTGTGGCTTGAAGCCAAACCACAACTTCCTCTGGGAACTGTGGATTAACTTCTTACTGTTTGTTAGACTTCCCTCATTACTGCTTACAGCTATTGGCCCACAAAGTATTTTATCTCATTTCCCCTAAGGACTTTGGCACTAATGAGTTGAGTTAAGACCACAATGTAGGCTGCTAACTGAGTAATTGGAAAATACTCTTTTCTCATTTTCCTTTCCAACACACACACACACACACACACACACACACACACACACACAGAGTCTCTCTCTCTCTCTCTCATTCACTGACCCCTTCCCTTCCTCCAAGTTGATCAGGAAAATAAGAAGGGCAGGAAACAGTATAAATGATTCCATGAAAGTAGTTTATGTAGAACTGAATACAATGTACACAGAGCTCAGCAGAGTTCTGTTGTGTATGACTGTTTTCCAAGCCAAAATATTACTTACAAGAACTTTGGCAGAAGCATTAAAGTAAGAAACAAAGAAAATAATGTAGAACATACAAGGAAAAAGTTACTTACTGTGTAGCATCTTCAGGTCATAAAATTTTATACTTAAATGATCTTCTCCTATGATCTTTTTTCTGTAAAGATAAAGAAAGAGATGAAATAATAGAAAACTATTACTCTGCTCATTTATTTTCAATCCACTGCCCACAACAATGAAAGCTTTTATGCACCAAGTTTTAAATTTTAGCAAAGAAAGCATGATGAGTTCAACTCCCCACTTAGCTGCCTCTCTCCACTCCAATGACTACAAAGGAGATTCACTAACATGAAACAAAACACAACTGCAATCCTTTTCCCTGGAATTAGTGGAAAGTATCAGAAAGAGGAGTCTTACATCTTTAGAAGGTAGAGGCAACACCAAATGGGTTATTTCCTAAGTGCTGGAAATGAGGCCTACATCTTATAAATATAAGCCTGAATGAGAGGAATTCTAAAAAACATCCAAAAGACTCCAGAAAGAATGTACAGTAAAAACCTAGTAACTGACAGATTTACCGTGAGAGAAATCATTAATGGTTTGACTTGGTGGGCAAAAGAAAATTATTATTTTCCATCTGTTACTTCCTTTTACCATCCCTCAACCACAAGCCCTTGTGAAAAAACAGCTAAGCATGTGGACTACCTCAGATGTGTCTGACCCACTGTATGACCCTGTTACAGGTCACATAATAATGAGCACTGCACTCTCAGGAGGAGCCAACAGGACTGGGTAATTCTGAAAAAAAAGCCTATTTATGACATTGCCATAGCCAAGAATAGGAGATGAATGAAGAATAAAGCTAGCAAAAGGTATTTCTTCATTATGCCTGGGGATAATGTGTTATTTACTAAGCAAACATAAATGGAAGAGTCAAAGCTGACTCAAATTAATTAAAAGAAACTGTACATAAAATTTGCTCTAGTGAAGTTATTAACTTGGGTTTATGGGTGGGCTCTTGAACTGAGTGTTCCACAAATCCCTTAAAATATACAAACTTTTGTCTGTAAGTATATTTTATGATGTATCTTTTTGGGTAGAAGTTCTCTACATTTTTCTTCAGATTACTAAAGAAGTCTATAACTTCCCAAAAGTTAAGATCCAGAGAGCTACAGAGTCATAAATAAGTGGCACAATTCAGTAAATCTCAAGGAATATTGTCAATGTTTTTCGTAATACATTTACTCTCTTAACAGTATTAGTATTCTGATGAAACGTACTGAGCCATAGATTTAACTATGAATTTGACAATATACTGACTTAATACAACTTTGCAGCAGCTCTAAATGTAGTTCAGATCAAAAAGGGGTTAAATTTTATAAATACTACAACAAGCTATTTTCAGTAATAAATCTCCAGTACACTACTAATTCAATTTAATTAAAAATTACCTTAATACCTGTTAAACTTGAGTTCTAAGTATTTTTAGGCAATTACGTTTTCACCATAGTAGCTAAGAAATCCAAACATGTTTAAAATTTTTCTCAAACATAAACATTTGTTACAGTACTAGCAAATGTCTGCTGCTGCTAAGTCACTTCAGTCGTGTCCAACTCTGTGCGACCCCATAGACGGCAGCCCACCAGGCTCCCCCATCCCTGGGAATCTCCAGGCAAGGACACTGGAGTGGGTTGCCACAACACAAAGAAGCAAAAGGAGAAAAATAATAGTTTCAATTACAACAGTCTCATGAAGAATGTTGTACTGTATCATTAGTTACTTTCTACTTTCTGTCCATAAATAATACAGCAATTACTCAAAATGTGGGCTGTGCACCAATGCTTATCCATAATTGCTTGTGTTTTGTTTTTTTTTACATGGCTATAACTTTTATCTTTTAAAAGTATCAATCTATAACAAACTAGGAAAAAACTAAAATAAAAAACTAATTCATCAAAGACAAAGGTCAAATAAATTATATTCTCAGATTTCATCTGGTCTGTCCTTAAATTATCAAGAGAATGCTTTAAAAGAATTATATACATTGAAATTTCACATCATTTTTTAAGTACTCTCTTTTTTCTTATTTGCTAACGTCTGATTCTACACAGTTGGATTCCATTCCTGAAACTTATCACTAACCTCATATAGCTTTTAGAATTTTCATGACAGGATAGATGTTTCTTACAAGAGCTTTCATTTTTCTTGTCATCTGTTTCTCTCAACTGTCTTTTTACTTGAACCTGTGAGAAAAGCAAAATATCTATTTAGAGGGATAATATGGGATCACACCTATACATTTCCCTTGAAAGAACAAAAAGTTAAAGAAGCATATCGTCTAAATGAAAGTGTAGCCCAAATACATATGCTTATTAGTTCAAGTATGCTAAACTATAAACTGAGTATTTGTGCTAAGCTCCGGGGAAACAAAAAAGTCAGAGAGAGGCATGCAAATGAGTTATGAGTGTGCTAATAACAGATATATACACACAGATCTTATATACATCATATATATATATATGTAGAACTGACTTTATCTGAAGATACCAGGGAAGACTTTTAATGATAGACAATTTCTGAGTTGGTCTTAAAGAATGAATAGGAATTTGTCTAAGGAAAAAGATTTTCTAAATGGAGGGAACACAGTTATAAAAAGAGTGCAGAGAAGTCAATTAGGATGTGGAAGAAAAAGCTGGCAAGATATGAAACTGATGTAATATATCAGAACCAGACAGTAAAGGCCTTGAAAAAGAAAATAATTCTATAGAAATCAGAAAATAAATGAAATTTACAAGTGAATGAAATGATCAAATTTGCTTTTTTTGACAGTGATATGGAGAATGAACCAATTAAAGAGAAACTATAAAAGCCAGGAAACTGGAAGGAAGGTCTTGTAATAGTGTAGAACTATACTGTACGAGACAATAGTTACCAGCCATATACTATTAAGCATGTGAAAATGTGGCTGGTTTAAAAAGAGATGTAAGTGTAAAATATATTCTAGATTTCAATGAAAACAACAATAGGAGATAAAATCCTTCAATAACAATTCTAAGATACTACATGTTGAAATAATACATTGAATGTTAAACAAAATATAAAAATTCATTTTAACTGTTTCTTTTTGTTCTTTTAATGTGGCTACTAAATGTTTACAGAGTGGTGTGTATTGATGGTATATTTCTATTGGCAGAACAGATCTAGATGACAGACAGCCTGAGGGTCTACAGAGAGGTAATGAAATGGAATGAATTTAAGACACTGTGCAGAAAGAGGAAGCAAAAATAATGAAAAGAGAAAAAATGGAAAACTTCCAGAGGCTTTTGATCTGGGTGACTGGGATTATAGTACCATAAACTGAGGTTGGCAGAGGGGCTGGGAATGAGGTAAGTTTGGGGTTTGTTAATGTTTAGACTCCTTTGATATTCTAGATAGAGTTGTCCAACAATTGATTGAAAATATAAGCAACTGTGCATGTCTCATTCAAGTTTAATTGTAAAGGGGAAAGGATAATAAAGATTCAAAAGAAGTAAAAGGGCAAAGAAAGATATTAAGAGTATATAGATATTATCACATATGATAAAAAATATATTTTAAGTTTAACAAAATTAGATTAGCACTGTCCCAAACTTCTAAGTAACATTCAAATTCTATTAAATAAAACATACATTTTATTCCAAGCAAAAGAATATCTTTGGAGGCTAATTCACACAGTCAGAGAACACGTCATTCAGAGAAGTTATGCTTTATAATTTTAATTATAATATCACACACATATATATTGTCTTAAAGATATATACCAATCTGCACAATGTCCAGAGTTACACAATTAAACATGCAGGATCTTCTACATATGTCATTTTATTTGAATTATAGTCTCATTTGTACCTTATGTCATCAAGACTTATCTGGAGAAAATAATCAGAACAAATTATAAACACCTACAGTAGGGATATTTAATGTTTAAATAGTTTTACGTTGCTTACATACCCCTTTCTACTCACAAAAATAGCAACCAGTCTTGCTGCTACTTGAGAAGTTTGTCCTTCCCATTAATGGCATCATTTATATGTATTGTATACCTTCATTTTTAACTTTCATTTTTACAATACCATTCCTGATTTATCAGCAATAACATCAAGAAATCTCTTTACCACACATTTCACTGTACCTGCTACTTACTCTCTTTTCCACTTTTCATTTTTTATTCATCAATTTAGGAAAATTATTTCTATTTCCTTCTTTTTTTGGTAAGCCAAAAATAAATGTGAATACAAATCATAAATCATGGTTCATAATCAAATAACATCAGTGTGATGTGTGCATCTCAGGAATGTGATCAAGATTAAGCATTACAATAAAACTGTACTTAACAAAAGAAAAGTTATCTGCCCATAACAACTGTGAAACTGTGAGAAGTCCTTCTCGTTCTTCTCAAGATTTTAACAAACTCCCACATTTTTCTCCAATTAAACCATTTCCTTCAAGTACCACCGGCACTTAAGAACAAAGACACCATTTTATATTTAATTTTACTTCTTTAATCTTCTCAACATTATATGCTTTTCATGAAAACATAATTTTCAGGTACTTTGGACTTTTTTGTGGGGGTCTGTCTCTGAATCTAATATCCCATTCATTTTTTAAATGGAAATTAAACACATTAAACTTAGTTAATTCACAAATACATTCAAGTATCTATTAAAAGCAAAACAATCTCAATTAAGTTTACACAGTTCATTCTGCAAAATAAACTCTTAAGCCTTACCTTAACACAACCTTCTGATACACTGAATTTAAACACCGCCTGAAAAGGTTTCCGGTCAATAGGACATGAAGGTAGTGTCTGAAAAATCATTAACAAATTATAACTTTACAAACGTCTCTTTAAAATAGGTCAAAATTAAACTATAACATTTATGGTAAGTTCTTCACTGGAATAGGAAACAATAGAAAAACAATTTTTTCTTCTTTCAAAGATAAAGATGAAACACTTTCTATCTGTGTCATGTCACAAATAAATACTGTAGTTTTAAAAAATTCATTCAAACATTTACTGAGCAACTACTGTATGCTAAATAAGTGGAATACAATGAACAAGAGAAAGAAGATCGCTGTTATCAAGATAATACCTATTAAGACCTGCTCCCCAGTTGAGAACTACAGCTACAATCAATGAAAGGAAGCTGGGCTGAAATCATTAGTTCTGTGATCCAAAGCACTTGAGAAATTCTAAATAAGCTGTAAAAGCAATGGCTTGGACAGGTCCCTCACAGATTTTAATATTCTAAGCCAATATTTCCCCCCAAAGAAATCTTGAATAAGCAGCTGCACCAGCAGTTTAAAAGGAAAAAAAAAAAAAGTAGATATGAAGAAAAGGAAAGATTTCTCCACTCCTCCCTCAGTCACATACGCACCCTTTCCAGAAGTAGTTTCTTACATATCTTTTTGGAGATATCAATGTTTACACATAACATGTTGCATCTTTTAAATATAAAATTCAGATGCTGAAATGAATGTTGTATTTCTCTTGATTACCTATCTTAGATTGGTAATTCTTAGATTGGCTCATATTACTATTTCACAGCTGCCCCATTCTTAATATGTATGTCATAACTGTTTAGATTTATATCTCCTTTTACATAAAGTTGAAAATATTTTCATATGTAAGGGCTCTTAAACAATCCTTTTCTTTAAACCATCTATTCATGCCTTTTGCCTAACTTTATTAGTTTGCTGTTCTTTTATAAACTGCATTCGGCTTTCTTTATAGATTAAGAAAAATTGTCCTCTGCCCACTCTGTAATTCTAAATCTTTATTTTGACACAAGTATTATTTCCTGTACTTTCAAAATTAATATGCACCAACTCTTAATTAACAGTTTCACTGGTAGTATTATTAAATGTTTGTATAAGGGAAGGTTTACATTATTTAAATATTTTAAGATAAAGTATGTCATCTACTAGGGCAAAAGGGAACTTTCTGCAGTCTATGAAGCCCATACTAAAATGTGATGTTTTAATACCTATGGTTATAAAAGTAAATCAGGATTCTAACAACTTAATAGTAATAGTCTAAAAGAAAAGACAGTAATCAAGTTTTGATAAATAATCCTATATTCCCTAGTGGAAAAATGTGATTTTTGCTTTTCTTGACTTTGGCACAAACCAAGATAAACCAAGTGCAAGCACAACAGAATGTGTATGGCCCTTGATCATATAATACATTTTCACAAAAGCTTGTGAGTTACTTTGGGAGCAGCCAAAACACAAACTGAATTACTTTATACTACCCTGCTAAAAAGTGATTTTTCTTTTCCTAAGTAGAGAGGCCTTGATCAAATGCTTTACACCATATCTGAATTAGGAAATGTGACCTTCCTTACTATATTAAATTGATTCAGATTGGTAGAACCCACCTTAGCTTACTTCCAAGTACCATGGATTTAGGATGCTATTACTTTCCCTTCAGAAAAATCTGACCTTAAAAAACCACTACAAGGAGCAACAAAGCTGCCCATATCTTTTAAATAATGCATTGCAAATAGCAATTCTAGTTCAAAGAACTCAGCATCATAACTCTGCGACTGTTGTTTATATTAGCATTTACTGCATAAAATGTCTTAGCCTAGAAGTTATAACAACACATTTATAACTCAAAATAATACTCTATCATGGGAACCTTCAGGTACTTACTTTTACTGAAGTTTCAAAATGCATTTTCTATTTTAAAGGCAAATTTAGGTAAGTATTCATTAAATACATAAAATAATAATAAAGTTTTGCTTCCTTCATTAAAAAAAAACTATTAAAATAGATGGGTAAGGGCTGTGGATTTACTATTTTCATATTCTGCCCTGTCTATGCATGCATGTGCTTAGATGCTCAGTCACATCCAACTCTTTGTGACCCCATGGACTATACAGCCCACCAGACTCCCCTGTCCATAGGATTTTTCCAGGCAAGAATACTGGAGTGGGCTGCCATTTCCTCATGTTTAATGTTAAACAAATTACATAGCCTTTCTATGTCTCTTTTGTGAAAATGGGGATAATAATAACCTCTGAGGTTTCTACAGGAATTAATGGCATACACTAAGCATTATGTAAAGTCTTCCAAATGTCAACTGGCTTTATAGCACTAATAATAAGAAAGCTTGGCTCACTAATGAAAACTCACAATATGATGTACATATACATGTAAGAGACAAGAATTGTTAATGATGTTTTAATTGGACTTTCTGAAGTTCATGACATATATGGACATTAAACTATTTTTATATATTTCAAGTTGTAACACTATGATCCAAAAAGAGTCACTGTGTTAAAGGAATTTAAATATCAGATATAAGTCAGATACACCAAACCTTTCTAAAACTCTGAAATTACACAATCTCATTTTCATTATTAAATTTCCTCTGCTGACATCAATTAAATGGCACTCTTTCCTTTACCATGTTCAGAGTATCACAGTTCTAACCTGAGTCATTCCATTTTGATCTCTTACAGATAATAAAGAGTTTTAAGTAAGATTTTGGTTTTGTTCTTTTTTCTGTAAGCATAATTGTCATGGATATGTGTAAGGTTTCATGTGAAGAAAGGGTTTCACTGCTATTTAAAAAACAAAAAGAAAAAAACAGCAATAAAAAGTAGTAGTTTGGAAAACTACTGCTATATATTAAGATAATCTGTATATACTTATATTTCTTAAAGATAATCTAGTTTACACTAGAAAATAAATTAATAGATTTTCTTTGGCTCAGGCTTAGCCATTAGAAAAAATTCTTAAAAACAGGTTATCCTCCTCAGATTTAAAAAAAAAAAAAAAAGCATATATGAGAAAATAAGCTATCTAAAATAGACAAAATATCTTTTACTATGGCTACTGAGAAATCATAATATCTATTTCTGACCCTAAAGCAGTTTAGCAAAGCATTTCAAAGGAGAAACAGAAAATTCAGTTATCCTAAGTCTTCACTGCATACTTCAGTAAATAGTGATTAAAGAATTAAATGAAAAAAAATTGAAACAAATTTTTAAAAATTAAGTGGATCTTTAATTTTTCCTTAATGTATACTCTAAGGAAACTATAAGAGTACTTTATATTAGCATATGCTAAAGCTCAAAAACACCATCACTAATAAAAGCATAAAATTATATATCTATGATGATCAAATACCTTTAACAGGGAAAAAAGGTTTTAAATAATGGTTTGCATTGGCCTAACTTCAAAGCATTCCTAAGGATTCTTCATTCTCATAATCCAGCAGATATTCAGAAATTCTCAGATATTCTAATCTTGAGTTTGTGTCACTAAAATAACTAATTTAGTTTTTAAGTTGTATAGTTTTAAAAATTCATATTTGAAACTAATGAAATTTTAAAATACAGTTAATTCTGCTTTAATGTATTTTTAGTTCTGAAGAAAATCATCCCAAATTTTACAACAAAAATAAATACACTTTGTTTATTCATCATTTTGAGTCCATATATATATATATATATACATAAATACTCTGTAATTATTCACCTATTTTAACTGACAATGACTTTTAACAATTTTAAAAGTATCTAATTTAATTAGTTTCACAGTCAAAGTAATAGAATATCATTCAACTTTGTGATACAGCTATAAAATGAACAGATTTTGATCACTACTTTACAATGTAACGTGAACAGAGCATACATTTTACTGTGAATGCTCTCTAGTAAAGTTGTAGCAGTTAAGGAGGCGATTTCAATAGAAAAAATAATCTTCCTAATGATTTCGGTAAAACATACCCTAGTATTCTGAAGCGTTGTAAATTCCCAGCTCAGACAAACCCATATTTAAATGTAAGAACAGGAAACCTTCCTTATTTGGGAATTCAGGATTCTTGATTTCTAATATTTCTTGCTTCCTGCTGCTGCTCTATCCTCAATCACAAAGGCTGCCTACCGATAGCCCCTCCTAGAGAGAGAGAAGCAAGTGTTAAAGGTAAATGCTTAAAGACTAAATCTCAGTACCTATGCTTTAGGTAGGTTTGTCTGTCCATGGGAATGTCTAACACATCAATCTCTCTTACTAATAAATAGAGCACATTATATAAAACTCCAGTTCAAAATCAACAAAAGTGATTTAGGAATTACACTATCACAGGTTGATGCTTATTTTAAAGCCATTCACCAGGACCTATACCTTCGCCTTGGTGGTCTCAAGATACGTAGTCTGGACCCTTAATGAAAATGCTCACCTGTAGTCAGCCTACATATACACTACCACATTTAATCAGTTCTTTCTAGATAGTCCTTGTCAATGCATATTAATGAAACTATGGTTCTTTATAATCCACTTTCAGGAATGTATCCCTACAAGACAAATGACTGTCAGTGATAAAATTAACAGCAAGAAAACAGTTTCTCTAACTACTCAAAAGAAACTTTCATTTTCTTAAAGATGTATTACAACAGTTGGATAGAATTAATCTTTTTTTATTTTGACATTTAATAGGTAGGACTTTCTTTTTCTAGCACAAAAAGAGGAAATCCCATAAACTATATAAATCATTTTACAAATTCTGACATTTAAAATTAGACTATACAGAAATATACATCCATCTGGTAAAAATAGAATATTAAATGAAAATCTATTATATATATGCTTTGGATAATGAGCATTCACAATATAAACATATTCTTTTTCTACCAAAGGTTATACCAAAGAATTAACCTACAGAGTGAATACAACTGGGAATTTGGAATAATCAGTCACAAATTCAAGTTCTGGAGAAGTCAGAACTAGCAACCTCTATAATCTACTTTAAGGATGAAGACAGACAACTCTGAATCACCTACTGCATAAGTTGCAATAATTAAATGAATTAATGTATTAAACAATGCTTTATAAAGGTAAGGACTAATGGTAGTGCTCCCCAGGTATGTTTAAATTATTGTTCACTGAGAACTATTTAAAGATTTAGTTTAGTTCAGGAATAAAGAAAAGATTAAATTTTAGCTAAAACTGTTGGGAAAATCCAGGTAATAAAACTCTGCTGAATTATGTTACCGAACAATAATCTAATCATCAGAATGATATATTAATTTTTCTACCCACTGCTTAAGGGAACATCTGTACAAAACACATCAGTAGTCAAGATATAAGTCAACTAGTCATATTTTGATTTTTTTGGTATTATTAATTCAAAAATACACTCCTCACCTGTCTGCACTGAACACTGTTGTCTGACTTCTTCCAGAACCATATATCACCACAGTAAGACTCTTCATTTCTAGTCTCATGAGAGAAAACATACCCTTGCCAATTGTCAAATTTTTATTTCATTAACCTTATTTTCTCAAACTGAAGCTGTCAGCAAGTTCAGGAAGGATAATTTGTTTATAATAGGAAAGTTAATCACATTGAATAATTACTTTAAAAATAAGGGGAATATTCCCATTACTTAAAAGTGAAAAGAACCCCAGTGGATATCAAGAACCTCCTAATCATAATATCGCATATTCCTGTAGAGTTTTAAACCAAAAAAAAAAAAAAAAAACCTTAAACACTTCAAACATGAAATGTTTCCAAGTCCTCAAACTTTAACGTTTTAAGGGTCAAAATTTTAACCACTTCTTGACAATCTGTCAAATCATAAATCTTATTTTCTTAACATGTATGTGTGCGTGTGTGTGTAGCTTACCCTATTGTCTACTGAGTATCATAATTATGATTGGCTGTGAATACTATAGCCATGTGTCTGACTACTCTAGCCTTCACCTTTCTAGTTATCTACTTTCTTTAAAATGTGCAAACTCAGACAATCAAGATTAAACTTAGGTGTAAACTAAATGTCCTCAATATGTTTAGATTGCATTTTTGCTCACAGGAAAAATACTTAACTTTCTAAGTAGCTGGTAAAGTTTAATGTATTGATTCTTTAGTTCCAGATTCTCAGTTCTAATATTGATGCTTTAAAATAGCAAGAATTTCAACTTTCTTAACGTGCCAATATGTCTTTGTTTAGATTAATATTTTATTTCAAAATCATCATTTTTATTTTATAAACCAACAGGCTTACCATCTCTTGAGATCCTTGAAATTAAACACAGAGTAGAGTAGACATGTTTAATTTCAATTTCTTCTAGTGTCCCTAATGGGAAGCCATTAGGCTATGGGCCATGAAGATCATCATTTCCATTATTCTGAATCTTTCTGCCCTAGGTAAAGTAGATGCTATGAAATATCCAGCAACTAAATTCAGTTTCTTACTCACTTTAAAGTCCTCATATAGCTTTTGTTTTAAATAATCACAGAATCAAAATTTTAGAGTTTAAAGAAGTTGAAACTAATAGTGACTTTGGATATAGGTATTTTAAGAATACGAGAAATTCCATGAGTGTGTCCAAAATAAATATACTAGACTATTATATGCTTTAATTTTACTTCTTTCTTATGGAGAATTTCTTCAATGCCTAAAATATTATGGTGACAGTACATAAATGAGTTCTTCTTGGTTCTTGGTAACAGTTCCAAATCATATTTTAGTGAATCTTGAGTACAGATCTCAGATAGCTCAGCAGAACTTCTGAAAGACAGAGAAGACTAGGAAGATGAGCCTGAATACATTTTGTACTTTTTTTTTTATTTTGTAGATTCCCAATCACTGTAAATCTCACTTTTGATTTCTAACTTCCTACTAGAAGTGAACATTAGTAAAATTTAAAACTATGGGTCAATTTTTAAAAAGTATTTTTATTTCAGGCTATCTCTTGAAGTATTTAGAAACAAATTAAGAAAATGAGAAGAAACATCTTAATAACAACTGGTCATGAATAACTACACTAGTGAATATGAAATCTGTTTCTATTTGTCAAAGCGCTTATATACCTTAACATATCTAATTTTTTATCATACCAATAAAAGATTCAAACTGAAAATTTAGTTCAAATCCTAAGTGATTTTGTTACCAGTATTCATTTATTATTTATAATGAACATTTTATTAGAAGACTGTGTTCTTGTTACTGCTCAACTTAAATGGCTTATTTAATTGATGTATGCTATTCCCATTAAGGACAATGAAATAATTCAGAATATTCTGTTTATTCTCTACTTTCAAAGTTAACTACTTTTGTTTAAACAATATCGCAATTCCCATACTCTCTAACACAATTAATGGTAGTACAGCAGAAGTTTTTTCTTTTTAAAGCAATTTGGCTTCAATAAAATGTTTGTATCCAAAGAAGTAACACAAAGCAAGAAAGACATTACATGCAAGAAAAGTGCTAATTGTAACATTATATATGTAAGCAAATATTTTCAACCTAAAAATATTCAGCAAGAGTTTAAAAACAGACAAGTATAGCACTATTTAGTAGAGCTGAATATGTACATAGTCTACAACCTAGTAGTACCACTTTAAGATTCACACTCTAGAGAAACCTGAACTTGTACACCATGATAAAGCTAATGGTTGTATCAAAAATACTATATATAGTGTAATGAAGGAGGTGAATCAGGTCTATTTTATATATTCTAATCTCCAGAGAAAAACACACACTCAAATCACGGTTGTTGAACCTCCCTATAATGTGGTCACTGCATATAATCTTATGAAAAGCATCAAATTGAAGACTTCTGCCCATCTAGTAACTGTTTCTCTACTGGAATCAAAAACGTTTCTATTTTTAAGATATCTAATCACAGAGCAAACCATGGCGCACAAATTTAACAGATGAAATCATTAGGTGGGTGGCAGAGAAAAATATGCATTCTCATTTCATTAGTAAACACTCCTGCAAACACACAGGATTGTTCAGAATTATACTAAATAATTAAACTCAAAAGATTTTTTCCCAAAATACATTTTCACCTATCCTGAGTCCTTTCTTGCCAAAGACCAGTTTAGACTTTTATCTAATTAGAACTGTTTCAAGTACACTATCATGAATTCAAATGGTATAACAAATCTATTCTTCCTCCTCCCCGAACTTGGCCATAGTCAGTATAGTTATGTTCCCTTTTCCACACTATTAATGAAATATACATAAGACACAGAACTGTGAAAATCCCAATTATGCAAAAGGCAATTAATTCTAATGTGCTTAAGGACAGCAAATAATTTGAATGCAGCTATTACTAAAAATATTTTTAAGCTTTATTTCCTTTGCTTTTACACACTGACAAATTACTAACTCAAAAAATATAGCATGATCTGTGTGACAAGTTTTTATTTCAAAATTCATAACAATAGGGCTCATAATGAATACTCACTGTACAGTAGTATCATGATCTACTTGGCACAAACTGTATCAACATAATGCATTAAAAGTCCCAAATTTTCCTATTTCTCAATCATTTACTATCTATGAAGAACCTCAATATCATCTCTAATTTTTAAATTAGTTCATAATATGGGAATTATAAAATACAGTTATAAATTTATTTCTGCCTCTTAAACTATGAGACCCTGGCCAAGTTATAGAACACAGAATCCAAGTTCCCTCATCTGTAAAATGGAAAGACACTGTTACATCTGTTCTGGTTATCCCACAAGGCGGACATATAAGGAAGAAATTTAATAATCTATATAAAAATTATCTGAAAAATATAAAACACAAAGCAGAGAGAAAGCATTATTAGAGTAAGCAGATATAATCACAAGAGGGTCAAGTACACTGAAGATGAATTACTGTGTTTCTACCAGAAAAAAATACCTATTTTCCAATAATTTTTAAGGTATGCATTTATAATTTTTGTATTACAAAAGCACAAAAAGCTGAATATATAAAATTTAGAAGAGAATATTTAACAAAATTGGAGCAATACAGAGACATTTGTCCTAAGTGGAAAAAAACATTACTGTGAAATAATTTATGAAAGGCAGTATCAAGTCTGTAGGTAGAATGAAATCACGCTAGGGAATTAAAATACAATAATATTTAATATTTAGACTCACCTCTGCCCATTTAAGAATACAGGTCAAGCAGAAGACATGATTACAGCTTTCTGGAAAACCAATTTCCTTCTCTAACAGGCAACTGAGACATATTGGACATCTATCAGCTTCACTGCACAACACGCCAGTGGTAGCAGTATTATCTTTGTTTTCTTCACCTATAAAGTAAAGCAGTCAGTCATATATGCTTTCAATTTCTCTAGATCAAATGACTTATGTTTCTGGTAGTATGATGGACTAAATACTCTAAAGGGCCCTCCTTCTACAAAAAAATTAGATACACTGTAAGAAAAAAACTTCTTGAGCACAATACCTCCAATGTTTACTAATTTAAAGAGGAGTGAAAAGAATTTTTCATGAATTTAATTTTAAAACAATAATCACACAGTTCAAATATTTAAAAATTTAAAAAAGGTTATAGTAACAAATCTCCCAAGCAAATCCATCTCTATGTATTCAGTTCCACCCAACACAACAAGTAATAACTGTTAAGCTTGTTCTGTGTTCTTTCAAAGACATAATGGAATGCACAGACAAGCAAATCCTAATACATATTCTTTTAAACCTCCTTCTTCAGACAAATGCTAGAATACTATACACACCAGTTTGAGTTTTTATTGTTGTTTCAATCTAAAGATAGGACAATCACTTGTTTTCAACCTTTGGCTACTGCAAACAATGAAAAACTTATTTCCCACTTTTAATAGTATTTCAGTAGGATAAATTCTTAAAAATGGAATTCTAGACCAATGTGTCTGTACATCTGTAATCTGAATAGATACAGCCAAAAATTATACCTCTTAGGGTTTGTACTCATTTAAACACCTACCAGCGATGTAACCAACACACAGGGAGCAAGCAGTGCTTGCTCAAAAGTGAAAGAAACTCCAAGATTTGACATAAAGTAAAACAAAAATAAAGAAACAGTCAGCTGAAATGTGACCAGTATATGCAAAGCAAATGGAAAAGCTGAAATCACCCTGAGAACACATGTTCATACTAGTGTTTAGATCTGGAGACTAACCTTTAGGACCAACCCAGGTAGGGAAACTGACCCTGGAAGATTCCCCTTTTAAGCCAAGACCCTCAAATGAGGTTAAAGTGGTCCCAGCATGGGTTCGGAAAAAAAAAAAACAAATACATATAAATTTTCTGAATGAAAACATCACTAATTTAGGCCCTCATGATTCCACACCTCATAATCAATCATCACCAAGCCAAAGAAAATAAGTTGACTTGAGTAACAATCAGCAGAAACAAGAATGTGCTTAGATTTATTTTTATATTTTACATACTATATTCATTATAAATTTATTTAGATATCCACTGGCTTCAAAAATTAGAACTTTCAAATACTACATTTTTGTTGTTTAGCTGCTAAGTTGTGTCTGCCTCTTTGAGACCCCATGGATTGTAGCACTTCAGGTTTCTCTGTCCATGCTATCTCCTAGAGTTTGCTAAACAGCAGATTAGACCCAGAAGAAAAAAATATCTATGAACTAGAAGAACTGAAAAACTGAAGAAACTACCCAGACTGTAAGAAACAGAAAAGGAGATGTAATCTGTGAAAGACAGGTTGAAAAATGAGATCAGAACAAAGTCTAACACATTAACTGAGGTTCAGAAGAAGAGAATAAAGGGCAGGCAACAGTTAAAGTAGTAATGGTTAAGAAATGATAAAACAAAAAACACAATCCAACAGATAAAGGATACACAAGGTATACTAAATAGGAGAAAAGAAAATAATTCATGTTTAGAAACAATGTTGCCAAACTGTACAACATCAAAGATGAAAAAAACATCTTAAAACCAAAAAGAGGAAAAAGACAGATCATCTACAAGGGAATGACAATTAACTTGAAAGGGCATTTCTTGATAGCTAGTAAGAAAACTAGAAAATAGCCCAAATGGGGAAAAAAAAAAACCAAAACTTCGGAGTGCTAAGAGACAAAATAATTATCAATCCAGAATTGTATCATCATTCTTTGAAAAGCTCTTAAGAAGAGGATAAAATTTAAAAACTTACTTAAGCATTTACCACCAATGGACTTTCACTGGTGCTGCTGCTGCAAAGTCGCTTCAGTCGTGTCCAACTCTGTGCGACCCCACAGACGGCAGCCCACCAGGCTCCCCTGTCCTTGGGACTCTCCAGGCAAGAACACTGGAGTGGGTTGCCATTTCCTTCTCCAATGCATGAAAGTGAAAAGTCAACGTGAAATCGCTCAGTCGTGTCCGACTCTTCACGACCCCATGGACTGCAGTCCACCAGGCTCCTCCGTCCATGGGATTTTCCAGGCAAGAGTACTGGAGTGGGGTACCATTGCCTTCTCCAGACTTTCACTAAAGATTTTTTTTTTTTTCAGAAAGAAGAGCATGAAAAAAAAAAGACAATAATGATAAAAAATTTGAACAACAAAAAAATGTCATTCTGAAATCAGCAGGGAGCAAAAATTTAAGAATAAAAAGAGTTCAGTGAACTAAAAACTCTGATTGATTGCAACAAGACACAAGAAGAGTAAAAAACAAAAAAGGGTGTACTTTCTATTTAGGCAGCTATTTCAGAGTTTAAGAACAACGAAAATATGTAAACAAAAAAATATGTGCTAACAGTTTGGAAACACTAAGTTTTGCTTTCAACACAAAAGCTTTATAAAAATTAAGTTACCTTGCATATCTTCATAGTCCTGATCACCCACATTTAGAGTATATATAGTTTTCTTCTTCATTTCTCCTTGAAAAAGGATTTCCTACAGGATGAATGATAACAAAGAATTTTCATGTTTGCCTTGTACATATAATATACATAATTTTTTAAAATCCCAAACTCAAAGAAATTATTTTACATATAAAAGACTAAAATATGAATCAAGTCAGTAAATTTTCTGGATAATCCAGTATACTTTTATACTCCCTGCCACCAACCACAGTCTTTCTGAAAGGAGAAGCCTCATACAGGTATTAAGTAACAAAGACTCATGATAAATTCTGTGGTACAGACATGAATACAATTGGAGCTTAGAGAAAAGAGATCAGTTTGGACTGGAGTTTTTATTGAAGTTGATAGGTTATGTATTTTAAGAAGCTTAAACATCTTTAAGCAGCAACACAGAATGAACGAATAAAATGGCATATAGGTAGGCCAATCTGACAACTAAGAGTAAGTGGTCAAAGCACAACTATGTGTATATATTGAGGAAGGATGGGCATGTAAGGCAAGAAGTTCATCTGAAAGATTACAGTGAAGGTAACAAGAGCAATATAAATCAAGCTGAGCTAGATTATAGATGGATCTCTAGTGACTGAGAGGTTTAGATTCAATCTTATAGATTCCTCTGAAGACTGACATGATGTAAGCAATATACATGAATCTTTTAAAGGAATGATCTGCAAAACACAGAATGGATTATAGTGGGGAGAGATCAGAAGGAAAGATATTTGCATAGTTAGAGTAACTGGCTGTGAAATTTATAGAGAAGTAAGAAATTAAAGAGCTGAAGTATTTCCAACATTTGGTAACTACATAAATACAGGGAAGAAGTAAAGATTATTTTGGCCTAGAAGACTAGGAAAATGGTGATTACAAGAGACAAAATGAGAAACAGTAAAGAAAATTAATTTGTTAGTTAAGGGAAACAAACTTATGAGGTAAAATTATTTTTTAAACCAACTCTTAGAATTCTAGGGCTTCCCAGGCAGCTCAGTGGTAAAAGAATCCGCCTGCAATGCAAGAGACTCAGGAGACTCCAGTTTTCCCCCTGGGTTGGGNCCATGGATTGTAGCACTTCAGGTTTCTCTGTCCATGCTATCTCCTAGAGTTTGCTAAACAGCAGATTAGACCCAGAAGAAAAAAATATCTATGAACTAGAAGAACTGAAAAACTGAAGAAACTACCCAGACTGTAAGAAACAGAAAAGGAGATGTAATCTGTGAAAGACAGGTTGAAAAATGAGATCAGAACAAAGTCTAACACATTAACTGAGGTTCAGAAGAAGAGAATAAAGGGCAGGCAACAGTTAAAGTAGTAATGGTTAAGAAATGATAAAACAAAAAACACAATCCAACAGATAAAGGATACACAAGGTATACTAAATAGGAGAAAAGAAAATAATTCATGTTTAGAAACAATGTTGCCAAACTGTACAACATCAAAGATGAAAAAAACATCTTAAAACCAAAAAGAGGAAAAAGACAGATCATCTACAAGGGAATGACAATTAACTTGAAAGGGCATTTCTTGATAGCTAGTAAGAAAACTAGAAAATAGCCCAAATGGGGAAAAAAAAAAACCAAAACTTCGGAGTGCTAAGAGACAAAATAATTATCAATCCAGAATTGTATCATCATTCTTTGAAAAGCTCTTAAGAAGAGGATAAAATTTAAAAACTTACTTAAGCATTTACCACCAATGGACTTTCACTGGTGCTGCTGCTGCAAAGTCGCTTCAGTCGTGTCCAACTCTGTGCGACCCCACAGACGGCAGCCCACCAGGCTCCCCTGTCCTTGGGACTCTCCAGGCAAGAACACTGGAGTGGGTTGCCATTTCCTTCTCCAATGCATGAAAGTGAAAAGTCAACGTGAAATCGCTCAGTCGTGTCCGACTCTTCACGACCCCATGGACTGCAGTCCACCAGGCTCCTCCGTCCATGGGATTTTCCAGGCAAGAGTACTGGAGTGGGGTACCATTGCCTTCTCCAGACTTTCACTAAAGATTTTTTTTTTTTTCAGAAAGAAGAGCATGAAAAAAAAAAGACAATAATGATAAAAAATTTGAACAACAAAAAAATGTCATTCTGAAATCAGCAGGGAGCAAAAATTTAAGAATAAAAAGAGTTCAGTGAACTAAAAACTCTGATTGATTGCAACAAGACACAAGAAGAGTAAAAAACAAAAAAGGGTGTACTTTCTATTTAGGCAGCTATTTCAGAGTTTAAGAACAACGAAAATATGTAAACAAAAAAATATGTGCTAACAGTTTGGAAACACTAAGTTTTGCTTTCAACACAAAAGCTTTATAAAAATTAAGTTACCTTGCATATCTTCATAGTCCTGATCACCCACATTTAGAGTATATATAGTTTTCTTCTTCATTTCTCCTTGAAAAAGGATTTCCTACAGGATGAATGATAACAAAGAATTTTCATGTTTGCCTTGTACATATAATATACATAATTTTTTAAAATCCCAAACTCAAAGAAATTATTTTACATATAAAAGACTAAAATATGAATCAAGTCAGTAAATTTTCTGGATAATCCAGTATACTTTTATACTCCCTGCCACCAACCACAGTCTTTCTGAAAGGAGAAGCCTCATACAGGTATTAAGTAACAAAGACTCATGATAAATTCTGTGGTACAGACATGAATACAATTGGAGCTTAGAGAAAAGAGATCAGTTTGGACTGGAGTTTTTATTGAAGTTGATAGGTTATGTATTTTAAGAAGCTTAAACATCTTTAAGCAGCAACACAGAATGAACGAATAAAATGGCATATAGGTAGGCCAATCTGACAACTAAGAGTAAGTGGTCAAAGCACAACTATGTGTATATATTGAGGAAGGATGGGCATGTAAGGCAAGAAGTTCATCTGAAAGATTACAGTGAAGGTAACAAGAGCAATATAAATCAAGCTGAGCTAGATTATAGATGGATCTCTAGTGACTGAGAGGTTTAGATTCAATCTTATAGATTCCTCTGAAGACTGACATGATGTAAGCAATATACATGAATCTTTTAAAGGAATGATCTGCAAAACACAGAATGGATTATAGTGGGGAGAGATCAGAAGGAAAGATATTTGCATAGTTAGAGTAACTGGCTGTGAAATTTATAGAGAAGTAAGAAATTAAAGAGCTGAAGTATTTCCAACATTTGGTAACTACATAAATACAGGGAAGAAGTAAAGATTATTTTGGCCTAGAAGACTAGGAAAATGGTGATTACAAGAGACAAAATGAGAAACAGTAAAGAAAATTAATTTGTTAGTTAAGGGAAACAAACTTATGAGGTAAAATTATTTTTTAAACCAACTCTTAGAATTCTAGGGCTTCCCAGGCAGCTCAGTGGTAAAAGAATCCGCCTGCAATGCAAGAGACTCAGGAGACTCCAGTTTTCCCCCTGGGTTGGGAAGATCACTGGAGGAGAAAATGGAAACCCACGAGTACTCTTGCCTGGAAAATTCTATGGCAGGCTACAGTCCATGGAGTCACAAAGAGCTGGACACAACTGAGCACACATGACACATTAGAATTCTTTCTTGAATTACTGTAAGACAAGCAATTGCAAAGAACTATTCAAATATATTTTGGAGTATCTAGGCACAAGAAACCACTAAGCTCATCAGTTATGAGTCGCCCATGTGTGTATGAAGTAATTTTTCTCTTAGATTTTTAAATAATGTAAACCTGTGAATTTCTACATTAAAGGTTATGTATTGCCTAGGAAAATTCTGTATTAGGTTAAGTAGGGAGAAATGCAAGGGCCCATACTTTGACTCAAAACTCAACCAGAAACTAACATATGTAAGAATAACTTAAAGGTTTTAATAAGTTAAAAATCAGCATTTCAACTCGGTTTCAATCATAGTCTGCCTTAATAAACATAGAACCTCAAGAACAAAAGGAAAACTTTTCACTCAGTCTACATGCACAACATTTGTTATACTTTGGTACTATTCTTTAGATACCATGTAACAGCTTATCAAGGTAAATACACTGACTTCTCCAAGTGAGATGGGCCAGGAAGTTTTAAGCAGAGGCCAGCTCCAAGACCACTGCATTCATCTAGAGGGGGCAATTACAGTGGTTTGCACTAAAAGGAGAAGCAAGGGTGATAAAAAGTGCTCAGATTACAGCCATTTTCAAAATATAGCCATCAGGATGACTGAATATGGCATATGTGTTAGAGAAGATCCCAGGATAACTTAACGGTATTCAGACTTGAGTAACTAGAACGACAGAACTGCTGAGATAGAACACTTCAAAAATATTCAGATAGTCATAGGCTGTTGTGCCACTTGATGTTTACTCAGAAGCACAGGATCAATATCACTTGAGAACCTGCCACAAATGCAAGATACCTCAGGCAGCACCCTAGCTAGTGAGTAAGAATCTGTGTTTTATCAAGTTCTGTGTAAAACTCATATACACAGTAATGCCTGAGAAACACTACTACAAATAACTTCCAAACCAAGCTGATTTTAGAATTATTTTAAACTTCTGTATGATGTACAATTGAGTATAATTCTTCATTTGGATAAATTCATAAGATACCATCTCTCCCATTACTACTGAGAATTCAAAAAAAAATTGTAACTTTTGTCATAAGCAAATCCGTGCTTATGACACTGCCTAGCAATAACAAGCAAACAAGCATCAAATGCAAACCATTACTATTAATGCAGATCTTCCATCCAAATCCATCTTAAATAAAACCAGGAATCACCTTCAATTAACTACTCAAAAATTTGATACTCCCTCTAAGGATGTTATTAATATTTTTATTTTCCCTTGAAGAAATCATAAAAAAGGCTATTTTTCAATGATGAATGTGTTAAGGAGGATTCTATCTATTATTATTAAGGCAGCAGTCAAAAGCTGGCTAAGTATTTTCTGTAAATAAAGTTTTGTTGAAGAATAGTCATGTTCATTTCTTTGTATTTCCTATGGCTGCTTTTGCACTACAATAGCAAAGTTGAATAATTATGACAGAAACCATATACTTGATGTGAAATGAAAATGTTTCCTGATATATTAATCAACAAGAAATGACACAGCCATCAGCAATTTCTGGCCTCTATATGTGAATGAAGACTCCCACAACTGCGACCCAGCGGATGCTGCCACCCCTTGAGACGACTGCTGAGAGCTGGGGGAAGCAAGCAGCAAGGTGAGCAAGGAAGCGGGGCTGGCCCCAGAAGGATGAGACGCACGTGAGAGGAGTGAAGGCAGCGAGCCCGAGACCTGCTAAACGCCTTAACCTGACAGCTGATCTTCGACGTTCAGACTGCCTGCTCTCTTTGTTGCAAACTTTGACCTCCCCTCCTGCCCCTTTGGAGCAGTTTTCTCAGAAATACTGAGATGCTATCTCCCAGGCTCAGAGTCCTGAACATTCCCACCAAATAAAATAACTCTACTTTCAGGTTGTGACCTATTTTTTTGTCGACAGTGGCAAAGTCTACAAAAACTACGAACTGCGATCGGCCCTTTTCAGAAAAAGTCTGCCAACCCTATTAAAGACTATAAAAGGCTGCCTCTTTGGAGATGTGGCTCATTCTCTCACTGCAAAGCCCCTCAAGCTTTCTTAGGTATAGGCATTGATTTATATTTGTATTCAACTGGTACCACAGCACAACAGCTACTCATTACACATCTGAGTCAATGCTTCTGCAATGGTTCCTTGAGTTTCTTTCAAAATTGCCTGAAGGCCATGTACTTTTGTTGGTTTATGTACATTTATTTTATCAGTCTGGCTTCTAGAACTGTCAACTTGTTTTCAACTCTGTTTGCTTTAGAGTAAGGTTGAGGCAATTAACCCTTTCAGCTTAATAGTTATTTCCTTTCCAGCTTCTTTGCTACATAATCCACTTAACTGCTTCTGATCTGTCACTGTTAATTTTTAAATCTCTTGCAGAATGCTCCCCTTAATTTTTTTTCCTTCCTGATTTCCACCATAAAGCAATCTTATTAGACTTTATAAATAGACTTGTTTACCTGAAGTGGGCTATTTTGACAAGCTTTTGTTTAAAATATTCTTTATTTGCATGTTTGGTACTGGAGCTGTAATACTAGCACTCTTCAGCACAGATAGGAATGTCCTATTACCACAGGTTTTAGAAAAAAACTGTTTGCATTCAAACACCAACTAGTCTGACACTTACTAGTAGTGTGACAACTTCTTTAAGCCTGTTTCCTCATTTACAAAATGGAAATAAAGTAGTAACCATTTCAGTCATTATGAAAATCAAATTACATAAACACGTAATCCATTTAAAGTGTTCAGTTCAGTTGCTCAGTCGTGTCCAACTCTTTGTGACCCCATGAACCACAGCACGCCAGGCCTCCCNAATCACCATCTGCAGTGATTTTGGAGCCAGAAAAATAAAGTCAGCCACTGTTTCCATTGTTTCCCCATCTATTTGCTGTGAAGTGATGGGACCAGATGCCATGATCTTAGCTTTCTGAATGCTGAGCTTTAAGCCAACTTTTTCACTCTCCTCTTTCACTTTCATCAAGCTCTTTAGTTCTTCCTCACTTTCTGCCATAAGGGTGGTATCATCTGCATATCTGAGGTTGAAGTTTCAGCACAAAAGAAGTACTCAACAACTAGCACATGTGCACAAACACATGAGTAACTCCCCACCCAAAGAAGATTTTAGGTAAACCACAGGATTCAAGATGATAAATCTGTATGACTCTCATTATGAAGAGACTTTCACTATTTTTACAAACAAATTTGTAAAACCCCTGTATTACAAAGAATATCCACATATGGAAAGAATATCAGTAAAAAGTTTACAAAACTTAACCTATCAAATAATTCTTCAAACAGAACTTACACAAGGATAAGTAAGTTACTTATTCTACATGGACATTATTTATCAAGATTCTGGTTTACCTGAAAATAAAAATGTTGAAGCAAGACATAACATCTAGGACTCACACAGTAAACAGCCCTAGGATTTTTGTATCTTATTTTCTACTTTATATAGGCATAGAAAAATAAACACTAAATGCTGTAACATACAGCTGTCTGTGTACTCAATTGCTCAGTCTTGTCTGACTCTTTGCGACCTCACAGACCTCAGAGCCTGCCAGGCTCCTCTGTTCATGGGATTTTCCATGCAAGAATAATGCAGTGGGACGCCATTTCCTTCTCCAGGGGATCCTCTCAACCCAGGGATCAAACCCACATCTCTTGCATCTCCCAAATTAGCAGACAGATTCTTTATCACTGCACCACCTAGGAAGCCCGCAACATATGGCTACTCCAAGGGTCATGTTTAAGTAAAGTTCCAACCACAATTTCCTAAGACTCTCATTTATTTTTTAATAAGTATACATTATTTACGAGGTTTCTCACCCTTAAGATTTTTCAGGTCAAGCAGTTAGGTAACCGGCTTTCCATCAAACTTATCTGGAGAGGGAATTATGAAAATTAGTCCTATTTCACTTCACTTTCAACTTGGGTACAAAAGAAAGGAGACTAGGAAAGTACAAAGAACTACTTATTACAGAGGGCCATCAGTTGTGAGTACAATTTATTCAGAATGTAAAACATTTTAAGAGAATGACTATATGCCTGTAAATATGAATACAGACATAGGTCCTGGAAGCAAACAATGATGAAACTATTTTGTTCACGGAGAGAGAACCACAAGAAATTTCATTTCAGCATATAGGAGAAAACCAACAGAAAACAAAATAACAGAAAATTAGAGAAAAAAAAGAAACTATCCCAACAAACAGACTTAGTTTCATCACCTAATAAAACAATGTAGACAAAGATAAACAAAAAATATTTAACCAGCCCATAAATTCAAAAACTATTAGTATTTAAATTATTTCCTGAACTGCAAATTTTAAGAATCCTTAGCCAGTAATCACATCTCGCTTATTCCTCTTTCTCAACCAGCCCCACAGAACTCTCCACATTTCTACAGTCTGCCTATATAATTCACTTAGTATCTAGTCAGCACTCCCTATTTTCAAGGCGGCACTACCAGGCCTTAAGCACTGACACACCTGATTAACGAAAAGAGTAACAGTGTAGCAGGTGCTATAATGGCAGTAAGCAGGGGATATTACAAAACACAGAATAAGGGCCATATCCTTGCAACATATGCCTTTGTAAAAAAGGCTTCTCAACTAGAACCAAAAAGATGTAAAATGTATTTTTCTAACTCTCCTACCCCCCACCGAATATTCTGTACCATTATAGCATTTCCATCTTTAAATTAAGGACTCAAAATTTGAATTGTCAAAGTAAACATGATAGTGAGGGCCTTAAACTTCATAATAAATGAATGATATACACAAATAGGTAAATTGATTTTCTGGTCATTTTATAATTCCTCTGTGGAAGTGACAATTAGGCAAACATGAAAGATACACTGCACCTAATTCCACACAATAAAGTTTTATCCCCCAAAAAAGCTTTTCAGACTAATGTCTGGACATATAGGTGGAAAGAAGTATTTATTTTCTTTCTTGAAATTTTATAATATAGTACATTTTCATACAATGTATCTGAATATATTAATATCTAACTGAACATCATGAAATTAAAAAAATAACATACTAATTTCTCTCTATTCATGATCACAATAGTTACATATTTTTCCAGCATCAAATTTAGTTACAATACCAACCAACAGTACAACTGAAATGGATATGAAGCTCAGAAGACTTACAATCAATTTTTTTTCAACTTTTGCTTTATTGGACTCATTTACACACAGCTATGGTCTTTATGTTTATATCCCCTCAAAATTCATGTTGAAACCCTAACTCCTAGGAGCAGACAGTACTGTTAATAAGTGGGGTGTATGGGACATGCTTAAGAGGGTGAATTGCTCATGAAAGGGATCACTGCTTTAGAAAAGAGGTTCTAAAAAGATCCCTAAGCCCTTCCTTCTCAGGGAAAATCTGAGACCTGGAAGAGGGCCCTCATCCAACCATGAAAGTACCCTGTTCTCCAACTTCTAGCCTCTGGAACTGTGTGAAATAAATCTGTTCTTTACAAGCCACCCAGTTTTGGTATTTTGTTATAGCAGCCCAAACACACTAAGACACATGCTCTGCTTTCAGTTACTAATGCACATTAATTAGTCCCTGGAACAGCTTTCTAGTTCAGTTTTCAACAGGGTTATTTTGCTTACTTGTCAGTAGTTGATCAACAAAAGCAATTTTAGGGAATCTTTCCATATTCAATTCTTTCATCCTGCACCTATATACAAAAAAGTGTTTTGTTTTCTCAGCATCGTTTACTGATGAACAAACAATTCTATGTCTTCTTGTTTATCAGGTAAAATGAAAATAAAGAAGCTGAAGATATCCACATTTATAGGTTTTATAAAAAAACCAGTTCCGCATATCAATCCAGGAAGTAAAAGTATGTCTTCAAAATGTCTCTAATATTCTTGCAGTGTCTCCAACAGCAAGTGAATGTCAAGAAGATCCACCAATATGAATCATGTCACATCATACTATGCTATGATAACCAATAACCTAATTATCAGAACAAAACATTTTTTAAAAGTTAAAATGAATAAAAAAACATTTTCAAAAAAACAAGCCATTTAATCCTCAGGCATAGATTAAAACATAGATTAAACTGAAACAGGAGACGTTTTTCAAATGTAATGTAATTTTGGAAAATCAGAGTTTATGAAAACTGCTGTTACTCTGAAAGAGAAACTGATGTTCCTATTTCCTTCTACACTTAATGTAGCATAATCTCCTTGATAAAACTTGTACTGTTATACATGAGGGATCATATTTATGTTGAAAAAATGAGATATAATAGCCACTTTCAACTATAAAATAAGAAGATGCAAGTTAACATAACATTATAAAATAGATAATAAGTGAAATGGGGAAGTTTCCATTCTATGTGAAATGCATTAAGTACATTCTATCTTGTTAACCTCACTGAATGAAACTATAAATTCTAGACAGAATGAATGGAGAAGCTAACTGAAAATTAAAAGTGAAACAGTAACAGGCAGTTTGGGGAAGAGCCCCAAATCAAATATATTATCAAACTGGTAATGTGTTTATAATTCTTTCCCACCGAATTTATGCCCCAAAGTTAGGCTTTATGAAACCTGAAACCTATAAAGTGACCACTGTTAGAGAGAGAAACAGAGACACAGAAGGGAAGAGAGAAGGAAAGAAGGAAGCAAGCATTTACATGTGCTCTAAGAAAAGCCTCCAGCTATGCCTAAGCAGTAGGAGATGGGTCTCCTAATACTCAATAGTGAGAGAAATCTTTTTTTTTTCCTTTCTGTTCTTCATTCCCCATGAGCCAGTTCCCAAGCAATCCTGTGGTGGTGATGGCTACAAGAGCAGCAGCAGAGTCAGCGTAAGCCTAAAACTCTTAGGCAAAGGCACCATCCACAATGACTGCAGAAACTCTGGGTTAATCTCGTTGATTACTCTCCTGCCTTCTGGCCCTTTGGCTTCAGGTGCAATTGTGGAGAATATACAACATCTTGGTGTAAACAAAGACTTAGCTTTCTAGCCAGAGGACAGAAAGGTGTGTGTGCGTGTGTGGGGAGGGAAGGAGGTAGTTTCAGGGATCTAGAAAATACCAAGGAAATAATAGAGAGAGCTTGAGAGAGTAATCTGTAAACTGTTCAAAATGTCCAAAATAATTTCAGAACTACTTGACATAAAGAGAACCAAAAAATTTCAAATGCTCATCTATGTCTGCTTCATTGACTATGCTAAAGCCTTTCTGTGGATCACAACAAACTGGAAAATCCTTAAAGAGGTGGGACTACCAGACCACCTGACTTACCTTCTGCAAAACATGTATGCAGGTCAAGAATCAACAGTTAGAACCAGACAGGGAACAGATTGGTTCAAAACTGCGAAAGGAGTAAGTCACAGCTGCATAGTCACCCTGCTTATTTAACTTGTATGCAAAGTACATCATGTGAAATGCTAGGCTGGATGAAGCATAAGCTAGAATCAAGATTGCCAGAGAAGAAATATCAACAACCTCAGATATGCAGATGACATCATCCTTACGACAGAAAGTGAAGAAGAACTAAAGAGCCTCTTCAAGAAGGTAAAAGAAGAGAGTGAAAAAGTTGGTTTAACNTGTGAAATGCTGGGCTGGATGAAGCATAAGCTAGAATCAAGATTGCCAGAGAAGAAATATCAACAACCTCAGATATGCAGATGACATCATCCTTACGACAGAAAGTGAAGAAGAACTAAAGAGCCTCTTCAAGAAGGTAAAAGAAGAGAGTGAAAAAGTTGGTTTAACACTCAACATTCAGAAAACTAAGATCATGGCATCTGGTCTCATCACTTCACGGCAAATAGATGGGGAAACAATGGAAACAGGGACAGACTATTTTGGGGGGCTCCCAAATCACTGCAGATGGAGACTGCAGCCACGAAATTAAAAGATGCTTGCTCCCTGTAAGAAAAACTATGACAAATCTAGACAGTGTATTAAAAAGCAGAGACATTACTTTGCTGACAAAGGTCTGTATAGTCAAAGCTATGGTTTTTCCAATAGTCACATATGGATGTGAGAGTTTGACAAGAAAGAAGACTGAGTATCGCAGAACTGATGCTTTCAAACTCTGGTGACAGAGAAGACTGAGAGTCCCTTGGACTGCAAGGAGATAAAACTAGTCAATCCTAAAGGAAGTCAATGCTGAATATGCATTGAAAAGACTTATGCTGAAGCTCCAATACTTTTGGCCACCTGATGCAAAGACCAGACTCACTGGAAAAGATCCTGATGCTGAGAAAGAGAGAAGCAGGAAAAGAAGAGGACAACCGAGGATGAGATGGTTGGACAGCATCACCAACTCAATGGACATTTGAGCAAGCTCCAGGAGATGGTGAAGGACAGGGAAGTCAAGCGTGCTGCAGTCCATGCGGTCGCAAAGACCTGCAGATGACTGAGGGACTGAACAGCAACCGAAATGAGGAAAGACGGGATCCAACGCCAAGAGACACAGATAGTAGAGCACTGGGTGAACTGTCTGACAAACTTTTAAAGCAGGCAATAAAAATGTTCCAGCAAGTAAAAGCAAATCCTCTTGAAACACATGGAAAGCTAGAAAAACACAGCCAAGAAACACAATATATAAAGTACCGCCAAGTGGAAATATTAGAACTGAAAAATGCAATAACTGAAACAGAAAACACAGTGGACAGACTAAAGAGCAGAAAGAAAGTCAGTGGACTTAAACACAAGAGCAACAGAACCTACCCAATCTGAACAACAGAAAAATATGGGGGGAAATATCATTAGTGTCTCAGGAACTATAAAAGCCAAGAGTCAACTTTGACTCTTGCAAGCTAGATCTATGCCTTTGGCTGCTTTTGTTATTATAATCACATATAATGGCCTGCCTCAGAGAACCCTGCCCCCTCTGCCTGACCCTTAAACTAAAATGCCTTTGTTTAGCTCACAGGGAGATAATCTAACCTTGCCTGCTGGGAATGACCCTAAACAACAGCACACTCCCCTGCCTGAGGCAGTGTAGAGAAGACTCTACACATGGACATCACCAAATGGTCAGCACCAAAATCAGTTGGATTATATTCCTTGCAGGCAAAAGTGGAGAAGCTCTATACAGTCAGCAAAAACAAGACCGGGAGCTGACTGTGGCTTAGATCATGAACTCCTTATTGCCACATTCAGACCTAAATTGAAGAAAGTAGGGAAAACCATTAGACCATTCAGGCATGACGGAAACCAAATCCTTACAATTATACAGCGGAACTGAGAAATAGACTGAAGAGACTAGATCTCACAGACAGAGTGTCTGATGAACTATGGATGGAGGTTCATGACATTGTACAGGAGACAGGGACCAAGACCACCACCAAGAAAAAGAAATGCAAAAAAGCAAAATGACTGTCTAGGGAGGCCTTACAAATAGCTATAAAAAGAGAAGAGAAGCAAAAAGCCAAGGAGAAAAGGAAAGATATAAGCATCTCAATGGAGAGTTCAGAAAGCCTTCCTCAGTGATCAGAGCAAAGAAACAGAGAAAAACAATAGAATGGGAACAACTAGAGATCTCTTCAAGAAAATTAAGAGATATCAAGGGAACATTTTCATGCAAAGAAGGGCTCAATAAAGGACAGAAATTGTATGGACCTAAGAGAAACATAAAATATTAAGAGGTGGCAAGAATACACAGAAGAACTGTACCAAAAAGATCCTCACGACCAAGATAATCAGGATGGTGTAATCACTCACCTAGAGCTGGACATCCTAAGATGTGAAGTCAAGTGGGCCTTAAGAAGCATCACTAAAAACAAAGCAAATGGAGGTAATGGAATTCCAGTTGAGCTATTTTAAATCCTAAAAGATCATGCTGAGAAAGTGCTGCACTCAATATGCCAGCAAATTTGGAAAACTCAGCAGCGGCCACAGGACTGGAAAAGGTCCCATTTTCATTCCAATCCCTAAGAAAGGCAATGCCAAAGAATGTTCAAACTACCCCACAACTGCACTCATCTCACATGCTAGCAAAGTAATGCTCAAAATTCTCCAAGCCAGGCTTCAACAATACGTGAATGGTGAACTTCTTGATGTTCAAGCTGGTTTTAGAAAAGGCAGAGGAACCAGAGATCAAATTGCCAACATCTGCTGAATCATCAAAAGAGCAAGAGAGTTCCAGAAAAACATCTATTTCTGCTTTACTGACTGTGCCAAAGACTTGGACTGTGTGGATCACAATAAACTGTGGGAAATTCTGAAAGAGATAGGAATACCAGACCACCTGACCTGCCTCTTGAGAAACCTATATGCAGATCAGGAAGCAACAATTAGAACTGGACATGGAACAACAGACTGGTTCCAAATAGGAAACGGAGTATGTCAAGGCTGTATACGGAGAAGGCAATGGTAACCCACTCCGGTACTCTTGCCTGGAAAATCCCATGGACGGAGGAACCTGGCGGGCTGCAATCCATGGGGTCACTATGAGTCAGACACAGCTGAGCTACTTCACTTTCATGCATTGGAGGAGGAAATGGCAACCCACTCCAGTGTTCTTGTCTGGAGAATCCCAGGGATGGGGGAGCCTGGTGGGCTGCCGTCTATGGAGTCACAGAGTCAGACATGACTGAAGTGCCTTAGCAGCAGCAGCAGTAAGGCTGTATATTGTTACCCTGCTTATTTAACTTATATGCAGAGTACATCATGAGAAATGCTGGGCTGGAAAAAGTGCAAGCTAGAATCAAGATTGCTGGGAGAAATATCAATGATCTCAGATATGCAGATGACACCACCCTTATGGCAGAAAGTAAAGAACTAAAGAGCCTCTTGATGAAAGTGAAAGAGGAGAGTGAAAAAGTTGTCTTAAAACTCAGCATTCAGAAAACTAAGATCATGGCATCTGGCTCCATCAGTTCATGGCAAATAGAAAAAGAAACAGTGGAAAAAAATGGCAGACTTTATTTTGGGGGGCTCAAAAATCACTGCAGATAGTGACTGCAGCCACGAAATAACCTTGGAAGAAAAGTTATAACCANGCGTATTGAGTGCAGCACTTTCACAGCATCATCTTTCAGGATCTGAAATAGCTCAACTGGAATTCCATCACCTCCACTAGTTTTGTTTGACAGAATGTGGTCCACTGGAGAAGGGAATGGCAAACCACTTCAGTATTCTTGCCTTGGAACCCCATGAACAGTATGAAAAGGCAAAATGATAGGATACTAAAAGGGGAACTCCCCAGGACGGTAAGTGCCCAATATGCTACTGGAGATCAGTGGAGAAATAACTCCTGGTAGAATGGAGGGATGGAGCCAAAGCAAAAACAACACTCAGTTGTGGATGGGACTGGTGATAGAAGCAAGGTCCAACGCTGTAAAGAGCAGTATTGCACAGGAACCTGGAATGTTAGGTCCATGAATCAAGGCAAATTGGAAGTGGTCAAATAGGAGATGGCAAGAGTGAATGTTGACATTCTAGGAATCAGCGAACTAAAATGGACTGGAATGGGTGAATTTAACTCAGATGACCGTTATATCTACTACTTCGGGTAGGAATCCCTTACAAGGAATGGAATAGCCATCGTGGTCAACAAAAGAGTCCGAAATGCAGTAGTTGGATGCAACCTCAAAAAGGACAGAATGACCTCTGTTCGTTTCCAAGAGAAATCATTCAATATCACAGTAATCCAAGTCTACGTCCCAACCACGAATGCCAAAAAAGCTGGTCCCAACCACGAATGCCAAAAAAGCTGAAGTTCAACAGTTCTATTAAGACCTATAAGACCTTCTAGAACTAACACCCCAAAAAAGATGTCCTTTTCATCATAGGGGACTGGAACACAAAAGTAGAAAGTCAAGAGATACCTGGAGTAATAGCCAAGTTTGGCCTGGGAGTACAAAATGAAGCAGGGAAAAGGCTAACAGAGTTTTGCCAGACAATGCACTGGTCAAAGCAAACAGCCTCTTCCAACAACACAAGAGACAACTCTACACATACAATACCAGATAGTTAATACAGAAATCAAACTGATTATATTCTTTGTAGCTGAAGATGGAGAAGCTCAATACAGTCAGCAAAAACAAGACCAGGAGCTGACAGTGGTTCAAAGCATGATCTCCTTACTGCAAAATTCAGACTTAAATTGAAGAAAGTAGGGAAAACCCCTAGACCATTCAAGTATGACCTAAATCAAATCCCTTATGATTATACAGTGGAAGTGACAAATAGATTCAAAGGATTAGATCTGATAGATAAGAGTGCCTGAAGAACTATGGATGGAGGTTCATAACAGTGTACAGAAGGTGGTGATCAAAACCATCCCCAAGAAGAAACACAAAAAGGCAAAATGGTTGTCTAAGGCCTTAAAAATAGCTGCAAAAAGAAGTGAAAGGCAAATGAGAAAAGGAAAGATATATCCATCTGAATGCAGAGTTCCAAAGAATAGCCAAAAGAGATAAGAAAGCCTTCTTAAATGATCAATGCAAAGAAATTGAGGAAAGCAACAGAATGGGAAAGACTAGAGAACTCTTCAAGAAAATCAGAGATACCAAGGGAACATTTCTGCAAAGATGGGCTCGATAAAGGACAGAAATAGTATGGACCTAATAGAAGCATAAGATATTAAGAGGTGGCAAGAATACACAGAACTACAAAAAACAGATCCTCATGACCCAGATAACCATGATGGTGTGACCACTCACCTAGAGCCAGACATCCTGGAATGCAAAGTCAAGTGGGCCTTAGGAAGCATCACTACAAACAAAGCTAGTGGAGGTGATGGAATTCCAGTTGAGCTATTTTAAATCCTAAAAGATGCTGCTGTGAAAGTGTCACATTCAATATGCCAACAAATTTGAAAAATTCAGCAGTGTCCACAGGACTGGATAAGTCAGTTTTCATTCCAATCCCTAAGAAAGGCAATGCCAAAGAATGCTCCAACTACCGCACAACTGCACTCATCTCACACACTAGCAAAGTAATGCTCAAAATTCTCCAAGCTAGGTTTCAATAGTACCTGAACCAAGAACTTCCAGACGTTCAAGGTAGTTTTAGTAAAGGCAGAGGAACCAGAGATCAAATTGCCAACATCCGCTGGATCATACAAAAAGAAAGAGAATTCCAGAAAAAAATGTACTTCTGCTTTACTGACTATGCCAAAGCCACTGACTCTGTGGATCACAACAAACTGTGGAAAATTCTGAAAAGGACAGGAATACCAGACCATGTTACCTGACTCCTGAGAAATCTGTATGCAGGTCAGGAAGCAACAGTTAGAATCAGACATGGAACAACAGACTGGTTCCAAATCAGAAAAGGAGTACTCAAGGCTGAATCTTGTCACCTTATTTAACTTATATGCAGAGTATATCATGAGAAATGCCAAGTGGGATTAATTACAAGCTAGAATCATGGTTGAATGGAAAAATATCAATAACCTCAGATATGCAGATGACACCACCCTTATGGCAGAAAACGGAGTACTAAAGAGACTCTTCATGAAAGAGGAGAGTGAAAAAGCTGAGTTAAAACTCAACATTCAAAAGACTAAGATCACAATATCAGGTCCTATCACTTCACAGTAAATAGATGGGGAAACAATGGAAACAGTGAGAGACTTTATTTTCTTTGGCTCCAAAATCACTTCAGATGGTGACTGCAGCCATAGAATTAAAAGACGCTTGCTCCTTCAAAGAAAAGCTATGACCAACCTAGACAGTGTATTAAAAAGCAGAGTCATTAATTTTACTGACAAGGGTCTGTCTAGTCCAAACTATGACTTTTCCAGTAGTCATGTATGGATGTGAGAGTTGGACCATAAAGAAAGCTGAGCACCGAAAAATTGATGCTTTTGAACTGTGGTGTTGGAGAAGACTCTTGAGAGTCCCTTGGATTACAAGGAGATCAAACCAGCCAATCCTAATGGAAATCAGTCCTAAATATTAATTGGAAGGACTGATGGTGAAGCTAACGCTCCGATAGTTTGGCTACCTACCAGATGCAAAGAACCAACTCACTGGAAATACCCTGATTCTTGGAAAGATTGAAGGCAGGAAGAAAAGGGGACAATAGAGGATGAGATGGTTGGACCGCATCATTGGCTCATTGGACATGACTTTGAGCAAGCTGAGGGAGTTGGTGATGGACACGGAAACCTGGCGTGCTGCAGTCCATGGGGTCGCAAAGAGTTGGACAAGACTGAGCAACTGAACTGAAAAACATCCCTAGGTAATATTTAGTCAGCTCATTTGTCAGGCATGATCTTAAATTAAATATATACATGTTATGTTCCACAGAGAAAAAAGTAACATTGTTGAAATGAATAGGAAGACAGAGGTTCTCAGCAGATAAACAATAACTATATTTTTTAAACAAAGAAGGAAACAAATGAAAAATTTAGAACTGAAAAACACAATGTCTGAAATAAGATCTTAAAAACAGGATGGAAATGTAAAGGAATGAGTCAGTAAATGTGATGATAAAGTAACAGAAATGATCTGATATGAAGAACAGAGAAATAAAAGACTGAAAGAAAATGAAGAGTCTCAGGCTTCTATAGACAATATCCAAAGTTTGATTCATGCCCAGAAAAAGGAAAGAGATTGGTATAGAAAAGTATATTTGAAGAAATAATGTTCAAAAAACCTCTCTAACTTGGTGAAAGGCACAAATTTAAAAATTCACAAAGTTCAGTGTGCATCAAATAGGATTAACTCAAAAGAAAGATCAAAGAAATAAAAATGGAAAAGACATTTCAGTTAAGCAAAACAAAGAGAATTTATCACCAAAAGGGCTACTTAAAAGAAGTGCTTCAGGCTGAAGAGATATGACATGAGAAACAAATTGAAATTTCATTAACAAAGAACAAGAAAATAGCAAATATTTAGAAATATATGAGATTATTTTTTTCTCCTCTCAAGTCCTTTTAAAAATATATAATTATTTAAAGCAAAGGCTATGTTTCATCCCCAGACCTAACAGACATCAACAAACCTGGAGCACAGAATTAGAGGTAGAGAGAATGATTACTTTATATCAGGAAATGAACTAAATACTCTAGCACACTTCTGCACATTTAAACACCAAGCCACAGGACATTAAAAAAATTAAAAAACCACCAAGATTCAATATCACAACACTGCTTAAAAGGCTTTAAAATCATTCACTAAACAGAGCTAACTTAAAGTTATGAAGGACAGAGATGGAGTTAGGTGCTATTACCACCAGACTCAGGTAAACATTACTTAAAATAGGTGAGGACACTGTGTGTGCTCACTAGGTCAGTTGTGTCCGACTCTCTGTGGCCCCATGAACTGTAGTCTGCCAGGTTCCTCTGCCCATGGAATCTTCCAGGCAAGATAGTGGAGTGGGGTGCCATTTCCTACTCCAGGGAATCTTCCTGACCCAGGGATCCAACTCTTGTGTCTCCTATACTGGCAGGCAGATTCTTTACAACTAGCACCACTACTGACACTCACCTATGAGAGGTGACAATCAGTATATGGAACGATCGGTATTCAGAGCCAGGTATGACTGACTGCAAAACCTATATAAACAGAAAACTGATATTTAACCTTACTGTGAAGATTACAGTTATTAAAAAAAAAAAAAAAAAAACACTCTCTTAAAAGTATATCTGTGGCTTAGTGGTTAAAAAAAAGAAAGAAAGAAAAAAAAAGAATCTGTCAATGCAGCAGACACAGGCTGGATCAATGATCTGGGAAGAGTCCAGGTACCACAGAGAAAATAAGCCTATGCACTACAACTACAAAGCCCATGAACCTCAACTACTCAAGCCTAAGCACCTCAAGCCTGTGCTCCCCAAGAGAAACCACCACAACGGAAAGCCCACACAATGCAACTAAAGGGTAACCCCAGCTCGCTGCAACTAAGAAGCCTATGCAGCAACAAAGCCTCAGCACATCCAGAAATAATTTTTTTAAATACATCTGAGAACTCTAGGGTAAAGAAAGAAATAAGGAGAAAGATTAGTCTTATCACTAAGAGATGTGAGAATCTCAAGAGGGTTTATATTAAAACTTGAGAACAAATTTCTCTAATTTCCACTAAAATGGTTGGTACAATAATCTTTTGTAAAAACTAATAAGTATAATCTTTAAAAGTACATGTCGGTATGCTACAATTCCACCTGGATGTGTTAGAAGCTAAGTCTGTGGGCAAAGTGTCCATACAACCAATGGTGAGACAGCCCAGAATGAGGTATTAGAACTCAAGCAGAATGGCAAGATGCTCTGCATGAGGTATGAAAGAAGCCTGGAATGAGGAAAGCATCCTGGTACAAGGTGTCAGAGCCCTAGTAGAGTGAAAATGTTATGCAAGACAGGGGAAGAGTAGCAATGGCAGTGGGAAACTGGCTATGTAGCTGGGATTGATCCTATAAGTAAATAACTAAGGGTGATGGGAGGTAAGTAATTCCTTTTAAGAAAAGGGAGTTATAAACTTGGAGAAGGAGAAAACAGAAAAAAAAAGTGTATATTGGAAAAACTGGCACCAACTCATGGTTTTTATATATAGATGGAGATATAAATATAGCAACAAAATCTTGGTTTCTGAATACCTTTCTCCACTAAAAGAAACCACACCTTGGAGAAATGGTTGATTCCAGGGCTGTGGCAAGGAAAGTTTAAGGTAAGCCTGGAACATTTTCTTTTCAAAAAGTAAGGAGTGCCAAAGCAAGTCAGAAGAACACAGAAACTAGCTTGAAGTGGCTTTCATCACTAGCCAAAGCTAGGACAATTATTTGAGAATCAACAAACGGCAAGTTTGATAAGGATCAAGCTTAACATAGTCTCAAAATACTTTCCCACAAAGTACTTACTAATTACTAAAAGGGAGGGAAACTTTTCATTAAAGAGGCTTGGGAGATTTCACCATACTTAAGTGATCAAAATGCACATCATCAGTAAGGGGACAAATATAACTATGCCATCTGACAGGAGGTATAGGAAAAAAAGTTATGACCAATCTAGAGAGCATATTAAAAAGCAGAGACATTACTTTGCCAACAAAGGTCCATCTAGTCAAGGTTATGGTTTTTCCAGTGGTCATGTATGGATGTGAGAGTTGAACGAAAAAGAAAGCTGAGCGCCGAAGAATTGATGCTTTTGAACTGTGGTGTTGGAGAAGACTCTTGAGAGTCCCTTGGACTGCAAGCAGATCCAACCAATCCATTCTGAAGGAGATCAATCCTGGGTATTCTTTGGAAGGACTGATGCTAAAGCTGAAACTCCAATACTTTGGCCACCTCATGCGAAGACTTGACTCATTGGAAAAGAGTCTGATGCTGGGAGGGATTGGGGGCTGGAGGAAAAGGGGACGACAGAGGATGAGATGGCTGGATGGCATCACTGACTCGATGGACGTGAGTCTGAATGAACTCCGGGAGTTGGTAGTAAACAGGGAGGCCTGGCGTGCTGCAATTCATGGGGTCACAAAGAGTTGGACACGACTGAGCGACTGAACATGAACACAGTATCATCACTGGTACTCCTATCAAAAATGCACAATCTGAATCCAGCCACAAAGAGACATCAGGTAAATCCAAATCATTAGACATTTTACAACAAAACTAACCTGTCATCTTTTTAAGTGTCAGGGCCATGAAAATCAATGTAAGACTGATAAATTGTTCCAGGCTGAAGCAATGTAAAAAAAATTATAATTAAATAAATGTAAGAGAGAATTCTGAACTGGATCATTTTGTTACAGAGTATATCACTATGAAAACTGGCAAAACTTGGATGACGTTTGAGTAGATGGTAGTAATATATACCAATATTAATTTCCTAAGCTTAACATTGTTTCTGCAATAGAATGTCTTGTCCTTGATTGGGGCAATGAGACTGCAATCTACAACTTACTCAGTTTTTTGCACTAACTTGGAATTTTTGTGAAAGTTTGAGACTTAAGAAAAAAAAAAAAGATTACCCAAAATATTCCCTTACAGCATCTAAAGCTAGAATATAAGCAAAACAGTACTCCTTTTAAAGAAAATGTGTTTCCATCTATTATTATACAGTAAACAACTATTATTTATGGGATTCTTTTCATCTATATCTGCACTGTCCAATACAGTACCACTGTTCTGTTTCCCATTGCACTGACCACATTTCAAATGTTCCACATTCACTGCTACTTCAGTTACTATCAGCTACTACATAGGGGAGCAGAGATACAGAACACTTTCATCATCACAGAAACGTCTACTACTAGACAACACTGATGCAGAGTTTGGGAAGTCAACAGATGTAATAACTAACTAAAGGCCAAAGACTCAGGCAGACGTGGGCATAGATTCTTAGCAACTGCTCTCACATTTAACAAGTCATTTGACTTCTCCAGAGCCTTAGACTCCTTTCTGTAAAACAGATTAATGCACCCAGCACTTCAAGGCTTCTGAAAACATCAAACAAAAATTAATGCAAAATGTTTAGAATACAGTAGCTGGCACACAGTAAATATGATAAACAATAACTGTGGGCAAGAATCCCTTAAAATAAATGAAGTAGGCATCATAGTCAACAAGAGAGTCCAAAATGCAGTACTTGGATGCAATCTCAAAAAAGACAGAAAGCTCTCTGTTCATTTCCAAGGCAAACCATTCATTATTACGGTAATCCAAGACTATGCTCCTACCAATAATGCTGAAGAAGCTGAAATTGAACAGCTCTATGAAGACCCACAAGACCTAGAACTAACACTGAAAAAAGATGTTCTTCTCATTATACGGGACTGGAATGTAAAAGCAGGAAGTCAAGAAATACTTGGGAGTAACAGGAAAATTTGGCCTTGGAGTACAGAATGAAGCAGGGCAAAGACTAGCAGAGTTTGGCCAAGAGAACGCACTGGTCACAGCAAAGAGCCTCTTCCAACAACACAAGAGACGACTCTATACGTGGACATCACCAGATGGTCAATACAGAAACAAACTGATTATATTCTTTGCAGCCAAAGATGGAGAAGCTCTATGTAGTCAGCAAAAACAAGACCCGGAGCTAACTGTGGCTCAGATCACGAACTCCTTACCGCCAAATTCAGACTTATATTGAAGAAAGTAGGTAAAACCACTAGACCATTCAGCTATGACCTAAATCAATTCCCTTACAAGTATACAAAGGAAGTGACAAATAGATTCAAAGGATTAGATCTGATAGAAGGACTATGATGGGTGGAGGTTCATGACATTGTACAGGAGGCAGTGATCAAGACTATCCCAAGAAGAAAAACGCAAAAAGGCAAAATGATTGTCTGAGGAAGCCGTACAAATAGCTGTGAAAAGAAGAGAAGCTAAAGGCAAAGGAGAAAACATATACCTATTTGAGTGCAGAGTTCAAGGAACAGCAAGGAGAGATCAGAAAGCCTTCCTCAGTGATCAATGCAAAGAAAGAGAGGAAAACAACAGAATGGGAATGACTAGAGATCTGTTCAAGAAAATTAGAGATTCTAAGGGAATATTTCACACAAAGATGGGCACAATGGAGGACAGAAATGATATGGAACTAACAGAAGCAAAAGATACTAGAAGAAGTGGCAAGAACACACAGCACCATACAAAAAAGATCTTCATGACCCAGATAACCACAATGGTGTGATCACTCACCTAGAACCAGACATCCTGGAGTGCAAAGTCAAGTGAGCCTAGAAACAAAGCTAGTGGAGGCAATGGAATTTCAGTTGAGCTATTTCAAATCCTAAAAGATGATGTGGTGAAAGTGCTGCACTCAATATGCCAGCAAATTTGGAAAACTCAACAGTGGCCCCAGGACTGAAAAAGGACAGTTTTCATTCCAATCCCAAAGAAAGGGAATGCCAAAGAATGCTCAAACTACTGCACAATTGCACTCATCTCATATACTAGCAAGGTAATGCTCAAAATTCTCCAAGCCAGGCTTCAATAGTACATGAACTGTGAACTGTTCAAGTCGTATTCAGAAAAGGCAGAGGAACCAGAGATCAAACTACCAACATTCGCTGGATCATCGAAAAGGCAAGAAAGTTCCAGAAAAACATCTCTTCTGCTTTATTGACTATACCAAAGCCTTTGACTGTGTGGATCGCAACAAACTGCAGAAAATTCTTCAAGAGATGGGAATACCAGACCACCTGACCTGCCTCTTGAGAAATCTGTATGCAGGTCAAGAAGCAACAGTTAGAACTGGACATGGAACAACAGACTGGTTCCAAAGCGGGAAAGGAGTACATCAGGGCTGCATATTGTCACCCTGCTTATTTAACTTATATGCAGAGTACATCATGAGAAATGCTGGGCTGGATGAAACACAGGCTGGAATCAGGATTGCAGGGAGAAATATCAATAATCTCAGATATGCAGATGACACCACCCTTACGACAGAAAGCGAAAAAGAACTAGATAGCCTCTTGATGAAAGTGAAAGAGAAGAGTGAAAACATTGGCTTAAAGCTCAACATTCAGAAAACTAAGATCATGGCATCTGGTCCCATAACTTCAAGGCACATAGATGAGGAAACAATGGAAACAGTGACAGACTTTATTTTGGGGGGCTCCAAAATCACTGCAGATGGGGACTGCAGCCATGAAATTAAAAGATGCTTGCTCCTTGGAAGAAAGGTTATGACCAACCTAGACAATATATGAAAAAGCAGAAACGTTACTTTGTCAACAAAGGTCAGTCTAGTCAAAGCTATGGTTTTCCAGAAGTCATGTATGGATGTGAGATCATAAAGAAAGCTGAGTGCCAAAGAACTGATGCTTTTGAACTGGGGTGTTGGAGAAGACTCTTGAGAGTCCCTTAGACTGCAATAAGATCCAACCAGTCCATCCTAAAGGAGATCAGTCCTGGGTGTTCATTGGAAGGACTGATGTTGAAGCTGAAACGCAAATATTTTGGCCACCTTATGTTAGGAGCTGACACATCTGAAAATACCCTGATGCTGGGAAAGATTGAAGGTAAGAGGAGAAGGGGATGGCAGAGGACGAGATGGTTAGAAGGCATCACCAACTCAATAGACATGAGTTTGAGCAAGCTCCGGGAGTTGGTGATGGACAGGGAAGCCTGGCATGCTGCAGTCCATGGGATCACAAAGAGTCAGACTCGACTGAGCAACTGAACTGAACTGAAATCTCTTCTATAATGTGACTGGATGATTTCTTAATCTTTGATCTCAGTATTTTTAGATCTAGTTAAGCAATTTCAGGAGCACCAGTTTGAAAATAAGCTTACTATCCTGCTGCAAAGAAAAATCTTTTTTCTTTTTTTTTTTTGGCCTTGCCATGCAGCTTGTGGGATTTTAGTTTCCTAACCAGGGATCGAACCTGGGCCTTGGGCAGTGACGGTGAGTACTAACCACTGGACTGCCAAAGAATTTCCCAAAGAAAAATCTGTTAGTTCTAACTTTATTCAACTCTGATCATCACTTGACCCTACTGGCTACTCTCCCCTTGAAATACTCTCTGGTATTTTTTTTGGTACCACCATCAACTCATCCATTTAACTCAAGAGTCATCTTTGAAATTTCTCTCTCCTTCACCTTCAATCCACTGAGCATGTCCTGATGATCACACGTTTGTCCACCTCCACATTTCTCATCCTAATTCAAGCTATCTTCATCTACTCTGGACTGCTACTGCAAAAGTCTTTACTAATGTCTCCATATCCATTCTTGCCGTCTCTCCTTCCTTTCAATACACATCACCACAATCCTAGTTCTGCCTTCTGGGACTACCAAAAAAACAAGACTAACCTGACTTCCAAATGACAACATTTCAAAGAATAAGGTTATACCACTCCACTCTTAGCCAAGCACTCTTAGTTTTCTCTACATTCTGACAAATCACTTTCAAGATCACGTTCTGTCATACTGTCCTTTAAACTGAATAGATCTTAATGCATGGATATAAGTAACCTAGCAGTTTATACAAAAGAATGAAACTTGCATAGCCTCAAATTTCAAACCACAATTACTATTTTTAATGTTTTCATGTGTTTAGCAGCTGCTGCTGCTAAGTCACTTCAGTCGTGTCCGACTCTGTGCGACCCCATAGACGGCAGCCCACCAGGCTCCCAAGTCCCTGGGATTCTCCAGGCAAGAAAGCATGTTAATATTTGTTAAGTACCTACTATATATCAGACATTGTTCAGTGTTCAGGGACAAAACAGTGATCCAAACTGACAAACCTCATTCTTATAGAACTTGCTTTAAAGAGAAAAATACAATAAACTTAAGTTAGTAAATTATACAGCATCTTGGAAAATGTTAAGTCCTATGGAGNTCTCCAGGCAAGAAAGCATGTTAATATTTGTTAAGTACCTACTATATATCAGACATTGTTCAGTGTTCAGGGACAAAACAGTGATCCAAACTGACAAACCTCATTCTTATAGAACTTGCTTTAAAGAGAAAAATACAATAAACTTAAGTTAGTAAATTATACAGCATCTTGGAAAATGTTAAGTCCTATGGAGAAAAACCTGGCTTAAAAAGGTCTAAGAAATGTAGGAGGATGGCCTGACACTTTAAGAGTAGTCAAAGAAAATCTCAGTAGTAGAGCAGAGAAGTGTAGCTAGAGAAACTGAAGTCAGAAAGGAAGAGACTCAAAAAGTCTCAGACCCTGGCAGACCATAGTAACTATGACTGAGAAGGGAAGCCATTTGAGAAGAGAAGTGACAGGATCTGATGTATTTTATCAGGATCACTCTCGCTGCTGAGTGTTAAAGACTCTAGGTGAACAAAAGTCATAGTGAAACATCTCAGAATGTTATTCTGTAAGTGAGAGATGACAATGTTGTTTTTACATTTTATATTGAAATTTTATGTGCACTAGGAATTACAAAGCCACAACTTAAAAAAAAAAAGGAAAGTGAGGACCATAACAATGAAAAGATGAGCATTAGAACAGCAATAAAATGATACAGGATATTTTAACTCCAGGCTCTACTCAGTGCTACTAAAAGTTTATCACCATCAGATGCAAGATTCAGTGTAAAACTATTAACTTAGACAGGGGATATAATTAACATTATTTCACTGGGGAAGGTAAGTCAAGATTCAATTCGCATCACTAAAAGACAATGGTAAATGATGGCAGAGCTTACTAAAAGGAACTTACAATGAAAATTATTCTAGAGCTGACTCTTCATTATTTTTGTACCTGCCATTCTCCTTAGTTAGGTTTTACAGCTACGTCTCACTGATGAAACTAAAAAAAAAAAAAGTATTAGGTAGATGAGTAATATAATTATACACTTTCTAATTACTAAAAGATGCTACTGGTAACAGCACTGATTCATCCTATCTCTGATTAACAGCATAACTTTTCAAGAAAATTGCCTGAAGTACTGGTTAGGGCCCAAAGGATTACAGGGAAGCTGAATGACCCCTGAAAAGTTTCAATGTTAAGCCATGAAACCCGTTACTACCACCTAAAAGCATACAAAAATACTACCCTTAAAAACTTTCCATGACTTAAGTTTCAAGTAGCATATTTAGGAACAATTTTCCATTTTCTTCCAGTTTTATTCCTCCTCAACGTAGTGAAAATGTCTTTATAGCATAAGTACACTTCAGTAAGCAGAGATCCAAATCCTACCCTGCCAAAATCTTAAGAGGTACTCAAACTCTCAAGCATAAAGGTCACTAGCTCAACGTAAAATGTACTGATTATTAAAATACTTGCAAGCACCAAAGAAAAAACTATAGCGGAAAAAAAAATGCAGTTACAATAAGAATCGCTAATCTTTAAAAAATTCTTCATATTGCATAAACTAAAACAAAGTAAACTCAGATTACCAACAGTAAAACAAAAGAAATCAAAAGACAATTTCATTTCTTCTGCCAGTTCGTTAAAACAACAAAAACGAAAGTCCCACAAACTTTATTGCAGCTCTTAGCAAACAGCAGAAAAGTCAAATGATTAGGCCAACTGCCAAAGAAACAGGGAAGAGAAAGCAATAGTGTGGAAAAAGACTTGACTACATATCAAAATTTTAATACCAATAAAACACAAAACCCACATTTAAGAACGTACTTCAACATCCTGCTGAGGTAAGTAGTCATATGCACGAATCAACTTTTGTTTTATAATGAAAAAACGCATCTATTAAACATGCTTTTTTCAATATTCAGTGAATTTCCCAAATTGGGAAAACTGAAGAACGGCATCTACTAGCCAAAGCACTATATTAAAAACTTTTTGGTCAGTTCTGCCTAAATATCTTAGTTCACTAACAGTATGACAAAAATATTAAAATGTAACACAAAATGACTGAAAAACGCTCAACTCGTAGACACTGTGTGTATAACAGGGTACAGAAATACTTTTAGAATATTTTAAAATTCCATATTCGTATTTGAATATTTTATTCAACTACTCTTAAATCAGGCGCTTACTTTCAGAACAATTTTTCAAAATGGGGGGAGAGAGCAAGACGGCCACATATCTCTAAGAAATGGTTCAAAATTCCTAGTATCTAAGGAGGAGCGACTGACGGAGCCAAGTTGAGACCTCCCGGCCCTCTCGTCAGACGGGGAAACTGGTTTAAAAATCGGAGGNACAAAAAAAAAAAAAAAAAAAAAAAAAAAAAAGTCACAAATTACCATTATAAGGAAAAGATATCACAAAAGATCCTACAAAGATAAAAAAATTATTAAGAGAGCATTTATGGTAGGCCATTTAAAAGTTAGACAAAATGTATAAATTCCTTTAAAACTAAAACCAAGCTAGCATAACAAAAAACAAAATCTGAATGGGTCTGTAAGTATTTTAAAATTTGAATCTTTAATTAAAGCTCATGTCATAATTAAAACTCCATGCCCAGATGGCTCCAAATGGAATTCTTCCAAATGTTTAAGAAAGAATATCACCAATATAACACAAACTGTTCCAGAGAAGGTAGGAATACTTCTCAAACCATTTTTAAGGTCAGCATATCCTGACTACTAAAACTCATTGAGAACACAGCAAGCAGGAATAATTACAGGCCAATTTCTCTATATTAGCTCTCGCTCAATATTAGCTAATATAAAAAGGCTAATATAAACATGACAAAGGGGAATTTATTCCTGGGATATGAGATTAAACATTTTAAAAGCAATGAACACAATTCACCATATTTAAATTAAGAAGGAGAAAATTCCTACAATCATTACACTAAACTTATAGCAATAATTAGATAAAATAGAACATTAATTAAATCAAGGAAACTCTCTTAATCTAATAAAAGAACCCCCCCATTTAAACAAACAATACAAACATAAAATTTTGAAAGCTTCCCCATGAGATCAAGAATAACCAATTTTATATATATATATATATACACATATATATACACATATATATATATATACACATATATATATACACACACATATATATATATACACATATATATACATATATATATATACACATATATATACATATATATATATATACACACACACACATACATACATACATAAAATAAACCACAGTGGTAAGGACTTCCCAGTGGTAAAGAATCCACCTGCCAGTGCAGGAGACACAAGAGACGTGGGTTCAATCCCTGGGTTGGGAAGATCCCGTGGAGGAGGAAATGGCTACCCACTCCAGTATTCTTGCCTGAAAAATTCCATGGACAGAGGAGCCTGGCAGGCCACAGTCCATGGAGTTGCAAAGAGTCAGACACAACTGAACACACACACATGTATATACCTGAATCACTTTACTGTACAGTAGAAATTAATACAACATTGTAAATCAACTATACTTCTACAAAATGAATTTTTTAAAAAAGAACAAAACTGATAACTGATAAAATCACTTTTATTTAATACTGTGCTAGAAGTCCCAGGCAGTACAGTAAGACAGAAGTCTAATGATTGTAAAAGCATATAATGATGCTGTCAATATGTTGTTATGACATACATCTAGAAAATTCGAAAGAAAGTATGGGAAAACTAATAGAATCTAAAATGTGTATGTAGTAACTTCACTGAATTTCTATATGATAGCCACAATTATAAAATTACATAAACACAATACCATTTAAATGACATTAAAACCTAATAAAGACTTGTGATGATAGATGTGCATGCCCTCTATTCAGAAAACTATAAAATATTACTGAGATACTTAAGATGTACTCAATAAAAATATACAATATTCCTTACAAGATGCATTATTGTAAAGATGATAGCTCTTCCTTCATCGATTCAATACAATTCAATAAGGAGCACAGCAGCTCTTTTTGTGCAGATTGACAAGTTTGTTCAAAAAAATGTAGTACGTAGAAATACAAAGGGCCAAAACTAGCCACAACCTTGAAGAGGAAATAAAAATGTTGGAGAACTGCACTATCAGTTGTCAAGACATATTCAAAAGCTAGTTATTAACTGTATAGTGTTGTGTATAACAAATAGATGAATGAAATACTCTGAAGACAAATCCACTCATTGCTGTTAATTGATTTGCATCAAAGATGCCAACTCAAAGCAGTGGGGGTAAGGATGACCTTCTAAATAAAGGGTGCTAGACAACTGTACATCTATTGTACATCCATATGGAAAAAAGAACTTTGAAACTTAGACCATTCACAAAACCCAACTGCAGGTTAAAAATTAAAATTTAGAGGTGAGCCTGCAGGATCAGTTACAGGAGAGGAATTATGGTAGATGAAAGCTAGATGGTAAAGCCCTGAGAACCTGAGAAATAAGAGAATGACACAATGGGGCAGACAGCATACAAGATCTACATTTTACAGGATTTTGAATTGTGAAGAGAATCATAGAGTGGGAATTGGGAACTAATCATGAAACAGCATGAGAAGGGTCAAGAGAAAGGAAGGGACTGAAGGCAAAAGGGAAAGTTAGATAGATATTGGCCACCCTGCACAGCATGCAGGATCTTAGATCCCCAAACAGGGATTGAACCCATGACCCCAGCAGTGGTAGCTCAGAGTCCTAACCACTGCACTGCCAGGAAATTCCAAGAAGGGGATACATTTAAGAAGTGAAGACAAAGGTCTTCAAGGTAGCAGAACTAGAAAAAGAATGAAAAGAGGTTTTCGGTCCTGAATTACTCTCAGATAAGAAAAGAACAATACTGCATTTACTGTTAATTATGTGTGAATGACACCTTTTATAGTATGTCATAATATTAATTTTTTTCAGATGGTTTGAACCTTTTGTCATGCAGTGGCTAGATGAAAATGAAGATGTGTCAATGGAGTTCCTACATGGAGCCCTGGGAAGAGACAAAAAAGATGGAGTGAGTTTAAATGACTTTCAGATTGCTTATTGTTGAGATTTATTCAGACTGCTCACTTTTAAGCTAATGGGAATTGTTAGGTTTATTGCTATTAATTAAGGTTTATTTTAATCCTCTAATTACCAAAATATAATTAGAACACAATTTTAAAGTCTGATAAGACACCTAGGGAATTGCTTAAAAAAAAAAAAAAAATCAATCACCCTTTTGCCCCAAGATTCTTTACTCCTTGAATTGGCCTGAATCTACAAGTTCAGTAGGCTTATACAAAGCTTCCCCATTGGCTCTGGAACCTTTCCAGGATTCCAAGATTAGGGACAGACACCCTCCCAATCCCTCTAGAGTAAATCAAATGTCTCGAGCCACAATCAGCTTGCTAAACCATCCTAATGCCTGTGGGGAATGAGAAATTGAAAAAAAAAAACCACTCCCCCAATTCAATTAATAGTAACCTGCCTCATGATACTAGTTTTACTACACTTTTCAGAAAAGGAGATGAATGATTTTAAAATAAACAAGTATTTTCTTACTGGGAAATGAAGGTGCATGATATAGGAAACTGAGCTGTTTTGAGAAATAATGAAAATTCTTTCTGCAGTCCTTCTAACATGCTTCGGGAATGGTTTCATCTTCTCTCTCCTCAGTTCCAACAGACATCTGATCATGCGCTCTTCTCTTGCTCTGTGGTTGATGTTTTTGCTCAGCTTAATCAGAGCTTTGAGATTATTAAGAAACTGGAATGCCCCAATCCTGAAGCATTATCTCACTTAATGAGAAGATTTGCAAAGGTACATTAAATGGACTGAATCTTTCTTTGCTGGGACAGTGTGTGTGTGTGTGTGTGTGTGTGTGTGTGTGTGTGTGTGTGTGTGTGTGTGTGTGTGTGTTAGTCACTCAGGTCATGTCCAACTCTTTGTGACCCCATGGAGTGTAGCCCACCAGGCTCCTCTGTCCATGAAAGTCTCCAGGCAAGAGTACTGGAGTGGGTTGCCATTCTTTTCTCCAGGGCATCATCCTGACCCAGAGATCAAACCCAGGTCTGCATTGCAGATGGATTCTTTACCACTGAACCACCAGTGACTATGACATGTTATTATTTTCCTGCACAGAATCTGAAAAATGCTGTTATTTTATAGCACTAGTCTTATCTGACCACTACCCCAATTTTAATTTTCTAATCCCAGCAAAAAAAGACTGTTTCAAGTTTGTCACCTATCTTTTGCCCTCCTTTTTTCTTAAATATAGATTTATCATCTAAAAAAAATCAAGTTACTACCCACACGAATGACTCAGTCATCTGTAATTGATAAGACTATTATGGATGGCCAAATTAATTTACATTTCAGCTTTGAGGCAGAAAATAAATCTTGGAATTTCATATTCAAATGGCAAGTATTTTTTTTTTTAGCAGTAATACACTGTAGCACAAAATATATTGAACTTGGAGTAATGAAAATTGAGTTCTAATTTCAAATCAGCCAATAACTATAGTGTGAGTCTGAGCAGTTCCCTTGATTTTTATGAATATTCTTTTGTTAGTTGATTTTGAGCAACCAGACTTCTCTTAAGAACTCTTCCTCCTCTTATTGTCTAAGAAGGCTTATAAAGTACTTACTACTTTGCAAAAGTTTCAAGGGAAATATAAGAACTAAAAGATGCTGTCTCTGTCCTTCAGATCTTAAAGACAGACAGACAGACAGACAGATAGATAGATAGATGGATAATCAAGACCACTTGACATGAGCTAATTGGAAGGTGGCATGAAGAGGGATATTCGTGAAGAGGGACAATTCAATCTCAAGAACAGTGGAATCCACAGTAAGTTGAGCAGAAGGAAAACTAATGAGAACTAAAATAGACAAAGTTTCTCTGGGAAAAGAGGGCTCATTCAGCCTATAAAGGTAATGTTAGAAAAATATCATAAGCCATGGGACTAGCAGGAACAAACAGATAGGAAAAGCTGAACTTGGCATATGAAGAACAGGGAGAAACAATCTAGAAAAAAAAGAAAAAAGAAAAAGATATGTTCTGGGAGAGGAAAAGGTTGGGAAAGTGAAGATGTGTCCAGATCTTGAAAAGCTCCACTTCCCAGGTTGAGAAGTTTAGACTTAATCGTCTGAACTATTTAAGAAATAGTAAATATCTGGAGATTTTGAATCAGAGTAGTTATAAAACAAATATAAGGACAGAGGGCAAGGACCTACTACACAATCCTCTGCCTGATGGCCTGTGGTTGGATAATGGTGGAGGTCTTGGCTGTTTATTTGACACGGGCTTACTCATTGCCTCACCTGCACACTTTACCAGCTACTTTCAGAAGTGTAGTCATGAATAAGCACAATCTCTGCCGGGGGCCAGCGTGAGGAATCCCACCCGTGACACAGTCACGTGGCAGAAATCCGATGGGCAAGGCAATTAGGATTTCAGGGGTTCCCCCTGAGTTTCCCTGAGCATCTACACCCCAAAAATAAGGAAACCCGAATATGCNATTTAGAAACATGGTAATGATAACCCTTTATGCGAGACAGCAAAAGAGACACAGATGTATAGAATGGACTTTTGGACTTTGAGGGAGAAGGAGAGGGTGGGATGATTTGGGAGAATGGCACTGAAACATGTATACTAACATGTAAGAAATGAATCGCCAGTCTATGTTCGATACAGAATACAGGAAGCTTGGGACTGGTACACGGGGATGATCCAGAGAGTTGATATGGAGTGGGAGATGGGGGGGGGGGTTTTCAAGATTGGGAACTCATGTACACCTGAGATGGAAAATAAATAAATAAAAATTCGTTTCAGCAATGAACTCTGATTAATTAAGCCATTCAAGGCAATCCTGTACAGTAAGTAGTTTACAAAACCCAGGCTTTGGCCAATTTGTGTCAGTGAAACTTGAAGAGCTGGTGACTCTCAGAAAATTTTTTCCTTGTTCTTCAAAGAAAGCTAGTAAAAGCCTGCTCTCTTTCCATTTGGATGGAGAGAGCTGAGACTGTAAACCCTAGGATTACTGCATCTACTGTTCTCATGAGCAAAGCTAGCTTTAGAATCATGCAGCTTCTTTGGAAGTTAGAGCAATGAAATGGAGGAAGACTGGATCCTTGACATCATTTAGCCACCAAGTCAAATTAATCCTGATACCTACCCAGTTATGTGAGTCAGTAAATCCCCTTTGTTATTTAAGCAATTTTGATTTTAAAACTTACAGTGCAAAAGATCCTAACAGTTATAGGATTAACAGGGAAAGGAACCAACCATAGATTGAATTTCTGATGAAATATACTTTGACATGGGAGATTGAGGTGCAGAAATTTCATTAGGGGGTGTTTTGGGGGTTACATCTGTGGAAAAAGTGAAGGAAGCAGGTTTGGGCAGAGGAAGAAGTTGAACTGAGATGGCACAGTGGTAAAGAATCTACCTGCCAATGCAGGAGATGCAAGAGATGCTGGTTCGACCCCTGAGTTGGGAAGATCCCCTGAAGGAGGCCATGGCCACCCACTCCAGTATTCTTGAATGGAGAAGCCCATGGACAGAGGAGCCTGGTGGGCTACATTCCATGGGGTCACAAACAGTCAGACACGACTGAGCCTGCATGCACTCACACACACACAGTCTAACAAAGGCCTCAGCCATTCCTACGTGGAGATCTGAAGACTTTATGCCACCTAGAGTCAAACTTTATATTTTTGGGCTCCAAAATCACTGCAGATGGTGACTACAGCCATAAAATTAAAAGACGCTTACTCCTTGGAAGGAAAGTTATGACCAACTTAGATAGCATATTAAAAAGCAGAGACATTACTTTGCCAACAAAGTTCCATCTAGTCAAGGCTATGGTTTTTCCAGTGGTCATGTATGGATGTGAGAGTTGGACTGTGAAGAAAGCTGAGCACCAAAGAATTGATGCTTTTGAACTGTGGTGTTGGAGAAGACTCTTGAGAGTCCCTTGGACTGCAAGGAGATCCAACCAGTCCATTCTGAAGATCAGCCCTGGGATTTCTTTGGAAGGACTGATGCTAAAGCTGAAACTCTAGTACTTTGGCCACCTCATGCGAAGAGTTGACTAATTGGAAAAGACCTTGATGCTGGGAGGGGTTGGGGGCAGGAGGAGAAGGGGACGACTGAGGATGAGATGGCTAGATGGAATCACTGACTCGATGGACATGAGTTTGAGTGAACTCCGGGAGTTGGTTATGAACAGAGAGGCCTGGCGTGCTGCGATTCATGGGGTCGTAAAAAGTCGGACACGACTAAGTGACTGAACTGAACTGAACTGAATGACCGATCATATTAATTAAACCAGAAAAGTAAGATGACTTTCTTGAGTCAAGGGTAAGTTCTGGAGAAGAACTCAGTTGAAAACTATCAGCCTCGAACAGTTCCCGCAGCTGGTAGAATGGCCGCTTCAATCCTGAATGGGGAGATTTCTGCACCAGGATGTTCACAACTGACCACCCATTTACATGTAATAAGTTCTAGGAACAGCTCTTCAAAAATTCTGTTGGGTAGCTGTACTCAGGGAGAAGCTTACTAGAAAATAATTGGTAGGATTAACTACGGCCCTGGAGGCTGCTCTTAGGGACATAATTGAGGCAGATCATCCACTGCTACTCTTTGTAGATGGCCCTCACTCTCTGTTGGTCTAGGTAGCTTACTTAAAGCAGTGATCCAGACCCTGTTCGCTTTCACTAAGGGGCCTGACACCTTCATCACTAGGTCCATTTCTAGTTGTGGCTACTGGTGCACCTGTCATGTACCATCTGAATTAGGCAAATGAAAACCAAGACATAGATGGATTACTTAAATATCAAACATTTTCTTTCTTATCCCTGTTGCCTAACAGCTATCTAATGAAAATCAAGGTCAATTTCCTTGCCTGCTGCTTTCTTGGAGTGAGGAGCCTGAAGTGACCAGGCAGCAGTTAGGGTTTAGAAGGACTCTTTCTGGAAGCATTTCCCCTCTGGAGGCCAAACCTCTAACCTCTAGGGAAAGAAGGTTAAAAATTCCCCAGATGAATCACTGGGAACCAGTATACAGAGGTATTCCCACTTCCAACCTTTACCTAGCAAACTCACATATTCTTCCTACTGGAGATCCTGTGCCATGTAATGAACATCGATTTAGAGTGGACCTTGAATCCTGGAAAGTGGTGCCCCTCCTTACAGGGTATTCTTTGCAAGCTAGCACCTCAGCTGACTCTTTAACAGGTCCTTCCAATGCTCTGTTAGGCAGTTTGTCTAGCTGGTGTAGTAACTGAAAAAAATCAGTGGAGTCCACGATCACATGCCCACTGCTACACCAACACCCTGGTCAGTAGATCACACACTTTAAACCCTCAGTGATCTCAGGGATACTGGCTAATTCCCTTCAAGCAGGAGCTCTAAGTTGGAATATGTCTAAATTCCAGTCAAGATTGATACTACTTCCAGGAGGGAATAGGTCCAATGTAGGGGATGGGTCCAACATGCCACCAAGTATCTGGTAGGTTTCCTACAGGGATGGTACCATATTGAAAGCCAAGCATTTGGTCTCTGTTACTGGCAGTTGGGTATTTGACAGTGGTCATAAACAGATAAGTCTTGGTAGTGGGAGCCCGTGCCACTGGGTCCATGTATAATCTCCATTCCTGCTCCCGTTCTTATCGCAAAACATGCCTGTTTCTGTTGGACAAGCAGTAGTGTAGCCAGTGGCAGAGCCTGGCCAATGTCATCTGGACAAGTCATTGTTTCCTGCGGTTGTTCAGTGCTTGTTCTGTGATAGATGCTCTCCACTGGGCAGAAATGTGAAACAAAGAGCTCCATATTTCATATTGCTTTCATGAGTATGAAATGCCTCTTTTTCCAGACCTCTTTATTTCCCCTCTCCCCATCTTTCCCCCTCATATGGTTTTTCATCTCATGAGTTAGCAGGAGCTAGGGCTGTATCCCATCAAATACCTTTAAGTAGTCCAGGTCCGGGCCTCACTTGATCTTAAATAGCAAAGTGCTTCGCATGGTTCTATCAACAGAAGCAAGGAGAAACCTGGAAGTGGTAGGGACCCAGACGTGGTAGGGACTTCAGGACAAGTTGGTGTTCATATATTCAGGGAAGAAGAACAGATAATGCAGCTCGTTTCTATAGAAATTACCAGGAATGTGGATGTCCTCACAGCACAAGACCACTTTCCTGCTTGAGTGTCGCTAGTTAACCACGATGATTGCTTGGAGACCAGAAGGTGGCCTCAGCTATTCAAGTTCCAGGACCTGCCCCTCGACTTCTTTGGCAGCTCTCTGGGAAAAGTCAAGAAACTATTCTAAATACAAAAGGTATATAAGCTCTTCTGCAAATGATATGCTCTGATTTCAGAACCCTTGGTAATTGTGTTGTTATCTCCCATTGGGGCTTACCGTAAACTTAAATTTTTGCACAGACAAGTTTCAAACTTAAAAATTCATGAGGGAAAAATCCATACAAATTTCGTTATTAGGGACAATTCCTGTCAAATCATTAACATCCCAGTGAGCCTCTTTTTAGACCTTATATGTATTCACATAAATAAAATGACCTATGTAATTTTACAATCTGCTTTTTGAGTCAACAATTTGTCAATGAATCTGATCTACATAAATTATTTAACCAGTTTGCTGTAGTGTTAACTGGGTGGTACTGCCCTCTAGCGGAGAGTACGTTTTGTGTCTTGAATATTTACACATTGAAATACATATTATTTTATTGCAAATTACTTTCTCTTCTTTCTCTTTTATATTAGGTATATTTTGTTGTAGGTATCTATGACTTTCATTTCAGGACTATAAAGGGAGTGTTGTAAAATATTTATTGTAAGAAGGGGACTGAGATGTAGATGGACATAGAGTATTTCCTATTTTCAATATTATGAAAGTGCTGATGAACATCTTTATGCAATCATCTTTTGGAATGAGTGCGCTATGTTAAAGAGTATGCATTTTAAAATCTTCACACACTGCACCAATTTACTCACATACTAACAAGACACGGGAGCGCCAGTTCCCTCACATACTCACCAACAGCAGTGTAATCTTAATGCTTGGAAGTAGCTCTTCTCCAGAGGTAGATAAAATTGTCTTAAAACTTGTGTTTCGTGTCCTAGGGTAAATCTAGAGGTCTCCCCACCCCGCTCCATATTCTGAAAGTTCCAAGAATGTATTCTTATTGGTGTACAAGGGTTCCAACTTCTGCGCACTCAACAACACTTGTAATTTTTTTATTTTTTTAAAGGAAAAAAACTCATTATTTCATTTTTATTTGTACAGTTTAGAGATATAAATGTGATGCAAAATTTAAATCCATATTTGGAAATAATATACATTGGATTTAGTAGGGCTGAAGGGGGGTCTAAGTGGTTTGTTGGTTTTCTTTTTTTGTGGATTTTTAAAATTTATTTTTTACTTGAAGGATAATTGCTTTACAGAATTTTGTTTTTTCTGTCAAATATCAACAAGAATCAGCCATAAGTACACCCATGTCCCCTCTTTTCTGAACCTTTTTCCCATCTCCCTTCCCATCTAGAAGATTGTTACAGAGCCCCTGTTTGAGTTCCTAGAATCATACGGCAAATTCCCATTGGCTGTCTATTTTACATATGGTATTGTAAGTTTCCATGTTACTCTCTCCTTACATCTCACCCTCTCCCTCCTCCTTTCCCCGGGATCCATAAGTCTGTCCTCTACTCAGCAATCCTACTACTAGGCATGTATCCTGAGGAAACCAAAATTGAAAAAGACACATGTACCCCAATGTTCATTGCAGCACTATTTACAATATCTAGAACATGGAAGCAACCTAGATGTCCATCAACAGATGAATGGATAAAGAAGCCGTGGTACATATATGCAATAGAATATTACTCAGCCATAAAAAGGAATGCATTAGAGTCAGTTCTAATGAGGTGGATGAACCTAGAGCCTATTATACTGAGTGAAGTAAGTCAGAAAGAGAAACATAAATATAGTATACTAATGAATGTTTATGGAATCTAGAAAGATGGTGCTGATGAATCTATTTTCAGGGTAGCAATAGAGAAACAGACATAGGGAACAGACTTTCTGTGTTTTTAATTAGAGCCATTCTATTGTGAATTTGTATCTCATTGTGATTTTATTTGCCTTTCCATGATAGCTAATGATGTTGAACATCTTTTCATATGTTTATTGATCATCTATGTATTTACTTTGGCGAAGTGTCTACTCAGAATATTTACCCATTTTTAATTGGGCTATTTGTCTTTTAATTATTGAGTTGTAATAATTCTTTATGATACAAGTCCCATATCAGATACATACTTTGCAAATATATTCTCCCATTCTATGAATTATCTTCATTTTCTTGATGGTATCCTTTGAAACATAAATGTGTTTAACTGGGATGGTATCTAAATTTATCTATTTCTCTCTCTCTCTCTTTTTTTTTTTTTTGGCTGTTCCACAAGGCTTGTGGGATCTTGGTTCCTCCACCAGGGATTTAACCTAGTGAAAATGTCAAGTCAAACACCAATATGGTATATTAACACATATATATGGAATTTAGACAGATGGTAACGATGACCCTATATGCAAGACAGCAGAAGAGACACAGATGCAAAGAATAGACTTTTGGACTCTGTGGGAGAAGGCAAGGGTGGGTTGATCTGAGAGAATAGCATTGAAACATGTATATTACCATGTGTGAAATGAACGACCAGTCCAAGTTCGATGCATGCAGCCGGGCACACAAAGCTGGTGCACTGAGATAACCCAGAGGGATGGGATGGGGAGGGTGGTGGGAGTGGGGTTTGGGATGGGGGACACATGTACACTCATGGCTGATTCATGTCAATTTATGGCAAAACCCACCACAATAGTGTAAAGTAATTAGCCTCCAATTAAAATACTATTTTTTCTTTTGTCATTTGTGCTTTGATGTCATATCTAAGAAACCATTACCTAATCGAAGATCACAAAGATTTATGCATATGTTTTCATCCAAGAGTTTAATAACTTTAGCTCATACATTTAGGTCTTTGATCCATTTTTGTATGTGTATATGCATAAATTTTGTGCTTTTGCATGTGGATATCCAGTTGTTCTAACATCATTTAGTGAAAAGACTTCCGTCCCCCATGAAATCATCATGCAGCTTTGTCAAAAATCAATTGGCTATAAATGTGAGGCTTCTCAGGTGGCTCAGTAGGTAAAGAATCCACCTGCCAATGCAGGAGACACAGGTTTGTTCCCTGGGTAGGAAAGATCCCCTGGAGAAGAAAATGGCAACCCACTCCAGTGTTCTTGCCTGGAGAATCCCATAGACAGAGGAGCCTAGCATGGGGTTGCAAAGGGTAAGACACAACTAATTACAGCATGGGACATAAATGGGAAGGTTTATTTTTAAACTCTCAATTCTATTCCATTGACCTATATGTCTACTCTTATGTCAGTTGATCTCATGTCTTGATTATGATAGTAAGTTTTGAAATTGGGAAGTACGGGTTCTTCAACTTTGCGTTTTTTTTTCAAGATTGTTTCAGCCAATCTGAGTCTCTTGAATTTTCTTATGGATTTTTGGATTAGCTTATCAATTTCTGCAAAAAAAAAAACAAAACAAAAAGGCAGCTGGAATCTTGATAGAGATCAGGTTGAATCTGTAGATCAATTTAGGGAGTATTGCCATCTTAGCAATATTAAGTCTTCCAGTCTGACACCTGGGATGCCTTTCTGTTTATTCAAGTCTTTTTTCATTTTTTTAAATAATATTTTGTAGTTTCCAGTATATAGTTGTATGAGGTTTTGGTTAAATTTATTTTTATTTTATTCCTTTTGATGCTATTGCAAGTGGAATTATTTTCTTACTTTTGTTCCAGTTTGTTCATTGCAAGTGTTTATAAATACAATTGAATTTTATGTATTGATCTTATATCCTGCAATCTTACTTAACACATTTATTAGTGCTCATGGTTTTTTGGTGGATTCCTTAGGATTTTTTATATACAAGAGCACATATATATGTATATATATGCTCTGCAATCCTTTTCATACATAACTGCATTCGATTTGTTAGTTCACTTCTGTCTTTTGCAATTGATTCTTCACCAATGTCCAGCTGTTAGCCCAAACATGGAGCAGGGCTACTTCTCCTTGATTTTCCTCCAAACACCGCCGTGGTAATCTTTTCTCATTTACCTGTTACTTGAAATCTGAACTTCTTGTGAGTCTTGATAAGGAAAAAAATCCATTTCTTACGCTAAGAATTAAAGCAATTCACTTCTGTAACTTACCTTGGTTCTCAGGCAGGGGTGTACAATCAATCGAACACACGTTAGTTTGTACATAATTTGGGATCTAGCACCACTAAAAATAAGGTAAGACTCAGTCTCTCTCTCTCTCTCCAAAATTGTGTTTCCCTATCATGAACCAGGTTTGAGGCATCATTTCAGTGTTTTTTCCAAGTCTAAATCTCTAGCTCTCCTAGTGCTTCCTTGAGCTGCCTACTATCCTTTTAGTAAATCCCTTTTTGCTTAACTCAATCGGAGTCTGCTTTTATTAATGGCAACTAGTAGCTTTGTCAGATAAAAGCAAGACATTAATGTTACTCAACTTAAACTGCTAATTCAGGAAACGATGTCAGAGATTCATCAAAGAACCATACAGCAAATAATTTAAAATTGAATATTTGACTTCCCTGGTGGTTCAAAGAGTAAAGAACTTGCCTGTAGTGTAGGAGACCTGGGTTCAATCCCTGGGTTGGGAAGCTTCCCTGGAGAAGGGAATGGCAACCTATTCCAGTATTCTTGGCTGGAAAATTTCATGGACAGTGGAGCTTGGTGGGCTACAGTTCATGGGGTCACAAGGAGTTGGACACGACTGAGCGATTAACACTTTCACTTTAAGAAAAGAACTTTGGCCATTTCTCCCCACACAAGCTTCAGTCTTCTGAAAGGAGCTTTACCCCATTCTCTATTTTTTCTTATCTCTACCCGATCCCAAATCCCTGTTCATTTCTTTTATTTTTATTTTTACTTTATTTTGTTTTACAATACTGTATTGGTTTGTATGAATCCAAATGACATACCTAATTCTCTTTCCTTTGCCAATCCTGAATAAGTTACCAAGATCTTTTCACAAATAAGGCAGCTCTTTCCCTAAAGCAAACTAGTCACATATTTTAAAAATTTCACCATACTAGATACTCCATGTTGCTTTGTCATAACCAACTGACAAGAAACAAGGATATCACATTTATAAAAACTTACATTTGTTCAGTCACTTCATTTTTTTTTTAATTGAAGACTAACATTTCTTCCTTGTGGCAATTACCTGTGATTTTGCTCACAGGTTTTTTTTTTCCCTCATTATTTTATAAATTATTTCAAGTCCTTTATGTATAGGGAATATTAGTATATGATCATATATATTGCAAATAATTTCCCCAAGTGGTTGTCTGCCATTTGTGTGGTTTCTTTTTCTTCTGTGGCTATGCTGCATGTGGAATATTAGTTCCATAACCAGTGATCTAACCCATTCCCCATGCAGTGGAAGCTCAGAGTCCTAACCATTAGACCACCAGTTCAGTTCAGTTCAGTTGCCCAGTTCTGTCTGACTCTTTGTGACACCATGAACTGCAGCACACCAGTCCTCCCTGTTCATCACCAACTCCTAAAGTCTACCCAAACCCATGTCCATAGAATCGGTGATGCCATCCAGCCATCTCATCCTCTGTCACTCCCTTCTCCTCTTGCTCTCGATCTTTCCCAGCATCAGGGTCTTTTCAAATGAGTCAGCTCTTCACATCAAGTAGCCAAAGTATTGGAGTTTCAGCTTCACCATCAGTCCTTCCAATGAACCACCAGGACTGATTTCCTTTAGGATGGACTGGTTGGATCTCTGCAGTCCAAGGGATTCTCAAGAGTCTTCTCTACCACCACCAGAGAATTCTCCATTGGCATTGTTTATAATGAAGTTTTTTTTTTGTTTTGTTTTACCAAGCAGAAATTTTGGTTTTGCTCTTTAGCAAATAAAACCTTTCAAACTTTTCCTTCATAACGTCCAGATTTGTGCCATGCTTAGAAAAACTTCTCCTACTGACTATGGCCCCAAGGTGATATAAATGTTTACCTGTCTTTTTTTCTTTTCCATCTATAATTCATTAAAATTTAAGAAACTGATGTCCAGATTGATAAAAATGACTTTCCATGTTTATACAACTAATTAAAGGTAGAAATAGACTATGGAAGAGGCGGCAGTCCTATTCATAGCAGTTATAAATAGTGATACTTTAACTTAAAAATTTTATTTAATATTAAGTGAGATTTTTTATCCTTTAAAAATTCTGTTTATTTTCTAGTTGCTCTCCTAGGAAATAGGAAGAAAATCCTTTCTCAAAAACACAATCCAAAGGACACAATGGGATTTATTAGACAAATATATACTCACCCTTGAGCATTCCTTTATTAAAATACATGGGGCCCAGTCACTGAGTCGCCGCCGAGGACTCAGCAGCCTCCCCCTTGAACCCCCTTGCTTCCCGACGCTCCGTCCCCCCTGCCTGCCTTCTCTCGCCGCCGCCTTTCGCAGGCCGTTTCCACCGAGGAAAAGGAATCGTATAGTATGTCCGCCATCCAGAACCTCCACTCTTTCGACCCCTTTGCTGATGCAAGTAAGGGTGATGATCTGCTTCCTGCTGGCACTGAGGATTATATCTATATAAGAATTCAACAGAGAAACGGCAGGAAGACCCTTACTACTGTCCAAGGGATCGCTGATGATTACAATAAAAAGAAACTAGTGAAGGCATTTAAGAAGAAATTTGCCTGCAATGGTACTGTAATTGAGCATCCAGAATATGGAGAAGTGATTCAGCTACAGGGTGACCAGCGCAAGAACAGCTTGTATAATGTAACCATTTGGGGTCTGCTTTTGGACTGGTGTAACTCCTTCATGCAATAAACTGAAAAGAGCCATAAAAAAAAATACATGGGAAATTTTGCATCAGTTTAAGAAACCAGTCGCATAACCCTTTACTCAAGAGCTACCCTATAATAGAGCGTACAGAAGACAGGGTAGTCACTACCATATTCTTTTTTGAAATGATATTTGGCACTTAAAAATTTATACACTCATATTCAGCTAAGAGCACACTTTTGCCAGCTACATAAATTATTATTAATTTTCAACTATCGGAATATGAGAGAAATTCTTATATCTTTATTTTTAACAAATGTACTTGCACACTTTTCAAACAAGCAGAACATTAACATTCACTGGATATATATTTATTTCTTCTGAATTCACAAATTACTTTCACTAATTTCTGCTTTCTATTATAGGTTCATTTTTAAATAAAAGAACATATGTCTGTGAGGTGAAACTATTCTTAGAAAGACCTATTTTAGTATACAGACAAGCAATAATTGATTATTTTCCAAATTTACTCTTTTCTTAGGTGAATTTAGTTAAGTACAGTCTTTACTTTGATTAGGCTTCCCCAGTGGCTCAGTGGGTAAAGAGCCTGCTTACAATACAGAAGACAAAAGAAATGTGGGTTCGATTCCTGGGTTGGGAAGATACCCTGGAGAAGGGAAAGGCTACCCACTTCAGGATTCATGCCTGGAGAATCCTATGGACAGAGGAGCCTGGCAGGCTACAGTCCATAGGGTCACAAAGAGTCAGACACAACTGAGCAACTACACACACACACACACACACACACACACGCACGCATTACTTTAAGTTCCAACATCTAAGAAATATCCTCAGAACCCACCTGTTTATACCTGCTATTTGCAGTAAATATAAGTGAATTTGTTCTTAATTTTTCTGTTCCAATAATTATGATGAACATTTTATAACAGTCAAGCAACTTTAAAATATAGGACAGGAAAAATTAGCAACCATCATCCCACTCATACAATATTTTTTTTCATTTATGCATGTTTTTTCTTTCAATATTTCTTCATACAGTACACAGAGCACACAGTTATAATTCAAGTTATTTTATGTTTTTATTTGTTATTATTTTCTTGTATTTTTCCATTATTATTTTCTGTCATAAAACCTTTGCTATTGTCATTTGATTGACATGAATTGAGTCACTACAATATTCCTATAAGATTGTTTTAGGGTTTAATTAATGTTTTTCTTTCCAAGTACTAGAATGTTCTAGTTATGTCTTTGTTGTTTATATTTCACATACTTCAAAAAGGATTTAAGGCTGTATTAAAACAAAAATTGAACTAGAAATAAAGCTTTGTAAAGAGTTTAATAAATGAAGAAGCTAAGAAACAGTATTCACATGAGTTTGAGCAAACTCCAGGAGATAGTGAAGGGCAGGGAAGCCTGGCATGCTGCAGTCTATGGGGTCAGAAAGAGTCTGACATGACCTAGAGACTGAAGAGCAACAAGAAACAGCATTAATTAACTAGATATCTCCACGTGCTAAGTTGCTTCAGTTGTGTCCAACTCTTTGTGACCCTATGGACTGTAGCCTGCCAGGCTCCTCTGTCCACGGGATTTTCCAAGCAAGAATACTGGAGTGGGTTGTCATGCCCTTCTCCAGGGCATCTTCCTAACCCAGGGATCAAACCCTTGTCTCTTACATCTCTTACATTGGCAATCTGTTTTTTTTTACCACTAATGCAACCTGGGAAGCCCTAAATAGCTCTAACTTTCCACAATATTCCTTCATATAGCTGTAATAAGACAACCTAGGTTGAAAAGTGTGAGCCTGCAAGTATGTAGATGTGACTTTATACACATTGGAGGGAGGGAGACAGGGAAGACTATTTGCTTACAGAAATATTTACTTCCACTCCTTTAAAACAAAAGTTTCATCTCTTCTACTTAATATTGTCTGTCAGATTTTGTGTTTGGGAATGCTAGTCTCTTAAAATGAGTTCAGAAGTATTTCCTTATTTGCTAATTTCTAAAAGGTTTGTGTAACATTAGCAGTGATTCTTCCTTAAATATTTTGCAGAATTCATTACTGAATCCACATGAACCTGACATTTTCTTTCTTTTGTTCATTTTCTTTGAAAACTGAGTACATATTCAACTATTATTTTTTTCAAAAAAATTTTTCTGCCTCATTTTCTTATTATTTTCCTTCTATCATTTCAATTTCATATATCCTGAGACTTTGGTATTATCATACAAGTCTGTTAATATCTGTTCATTTTCTTTTAATCATTCTTTCTCTGTTCTTCAGATTGGATAATTCCTATTGATTTATCTTCATGTTTACTGATTCTTTTCTTTGTTATCACTATTCTGTTGTTAAAATTAGTGAATCTGTGTTTCAGATATTGTGTTTTTCAGTTCCAGTATTTCCATTTGATCCCTTTTCATAATTTTTCTCTTATGAGTCTCTTTTCAATTCATTACAGTACATTTTCTCTACTTCATTAACTATGGATGAATAGTTAGATTAAGTTCATGTCTGCTGACTTAAGTCTGCTAATGTTAATGTCTGAGTCATCTTTAGATTGGCCTCCATTCATTGCCTTTTCTTTGGATAAGAAATCACATTTTCATGATGCTTCATGTACCATATAACTTTGGATTGTATCTTGAATGTTGTGAATTTTATGTTGTGAAGATTTTGGATTATGTTACAAAAAGTGCTGATCTCATTGGATGAGCATCCAGTTAAATCAGTTATTAAAGAGAAAACTCTTTTAGTGATGGGTCACATCTCAGTTTAGTTCTTTTACACCTAAGCTATTTTCAGTGTGCTCATAATTCAGGGGTTAGCTAGAAATTTTTTTATATTTTAGATACAGAATTTAGGCATACTTCTTTGGAATTTTTTCTAGAATTCCACTCACACCTTCTAGGGACAATGGTTACCCTGAACTCTGTATTTTCATTCTGTAGGCCAGATAGACTATAGATTGAGTCCTGAACATTGTCACAACTGTGTCCTGATGTCAGGCTAAACTGTCTTTTACCCTAGGAATAAATCTCCCTAAAGAAACAAAAGACCTATATATAGAAAACTATAAAACACTGATGAAAGAAATCAAAGATGACACAAATAGATGGAGAAATATACTATGTTCATGGATCAGAAGAATCAATATAGTGAAAATGAGTATACTACCCAAAGCAATCTATAGATTCAGTGCAATCCCTATCAAGCAACCAACGGTATTTTTCACAGAGCTAGAACAAATAATTTCACAATTTGTGTGAAAATACAAAAAACCTCGAATAGCCAAAACAATCTTGAGAAAGAAGAATGGAATTGGAGGAGTCAACCTGCCTAAATTCAGACTATACTACATCAAGACTGTATGGTACTGGCACAAAGACAGAAAAATAGATCAATGAAACCAAATAGAAAGCCCAGAGATAAATCCACGCAGCTATGGACACCTTATCTTCGACAAAGAAGGCAAGAATATACAATGGATTAAAGACAATCTCTTTAACAAGTGGTGCTGAGAAAACTGGTCAACCACTTGTAAAAGAACGAAACAAACACTTTCCAATACCATATACAGAAATAAACTCAAAATGGATTAAGAACCTAAATGTAAGACAAGAAACTATAAAACTCCTAGAGGAAAACAGGCAAAACACTCTCTGACATAAAACACAGCAGGATCGTCTATGACCCACCTCCCAGAATACTGGAAATAAAAGCAAAAATAAACAAATGAGACTTAATTAAACTTAAAAGCTTTTGCACAAAAAAGGAAACTACAAGCAAGGTGAAAAGACAGCCTTCGGAACGGGAGAAAATAATAGCAAGCAAAGCAACTGACAATCAATCTCAAAAATATACAAGCAGCTCATGCAGCTCAATTCCAGAAAAATAAATGACCCAATCAAAAAATGGGCTAAAGAACTAAACAGACATTTCTCCAAAGAAGACATACAAATGGCTAACAAACACATGAAAAGATGCTCAAGATCACTCATTGTCAGAGAAATGCAAATCAAAACCACCATGAGGTACCATCTCACACCAGTCAGAATGGCTGCTATTAAAAAGTCTACAAACAATAAATGCTGGAGAAGGTGTCGAGAAAAGGGAACCCTCTTACCTTGTTGGTGGGAATGCAAACTAGTACAGCCACTATGGAGAACAGTGTGGAGATTCCTTAAAAAAACTGGAAATAGAACTGCCATATGACCCAGAAATCCCACTGCTGGGTATACACACCAAGGAAACCAGAATTGAAAGAGACACATATACCCCAATGTTCATTGCAGCACTGTTTACAATAGCCAGGACATGGAAGCAATCCAGATGTCCATCGGCAGACAAATGGATAAGAAATCTGTGGTACATATACACAATGGAATATTACTCAGCTATTAAAAGAATACATCTGAGTCAGTTCTAATGAGGTGGATGAAACTGGAGCCTATTATACAGAGTGAAGTAAGTCAGAAAGAAAAACATCAATACAGTATATTAATGCATATATATGGAATTTAGAAAGATGGTAACGATGATCTTATATGCGAGATAGCAAAAGAAACACAGATGTAAAGAACAGACTTTGGGACTCTGTGGGAGAAGGCAAGGGTGAGATGATTTGAGCAAATAGCATTAAAACGTGTATTATCATATGTGAAATAGATCGCCAGTCCAGGTTCGATGCATGAGACAAGGTGCTCAGGGCTGGTGCACTGGGATGACCCTGAGGGATGGGATGGGGAGGGAGATGAGAGGGGGGTTTCAGGATGGGGAACACATGTACATCCATGCCTGATTTATGTCAATGCATGGCAAAAACCACTACAATATGGTAAAGTAATTAGCCTCCAATTAAAATAAATAAATAAACAAAAAATTTTAAAAATGTGAAATGTCGTGTGCTACCCTCTCTCTCAATTTTTCATTTTTCCTCCAAAACCTAAGTGTTATTTTTTACTTGCTCTCCAGGTTCTTTAAGTAATTGTTATTTTGTCCAAAGTTTATACTTGTTATCTGTAGACAGATTAGTGTTTTAGGAACTAATTCAATCATCATCAGCTTCCCTGGTGGCTCAGACAGTAAAGAATCCACCTGCCAATGCAGGAGATGTGGGTTCAGTCCTTGGGTTGGGAAGATCCCCTGGAGAAGGAAATGGCACCCACTCTAGTAATCTTGCCTGGGAAATCCCAGAGACAGAGGAACCTGATGGGCTACAGTCCATGTGGTTGCAAAGCAATCAGACACAACTTGGTGACTAAACAACAACAACACAACAGCAATTTAACATTTTCCATATGCTAGAAAACTGTTCTGAGCATTTTATCAAGATAACTAATATAATCCTTTCAACAACACTGTGCAGCAAGTACTATTATTATCCCATTTTACCGATTAGGAAAGAGAGAGAGAGGTTAAGGTTACAACACTAGTGAAGAGTACAGCCAGGATTTCAATCCAAGTAGCTTGTCTCATGGGCTTCCTTGGTAGCCGTTCCTGGGTTGGGAAGACCCTCTGGAGAAGGGATAGGCTACTCATTTCAGTATTCTTGGGCTTCTCTGGTGGCTCAGATGGTAAAAGATTTTCCTGCAATGCAGGAAACCTGGGTTTGATCCCTGGGTTGGAAAGATCCCCTGGGGGAGGGCATGGCAACCCACTCCAGTATTCTTGCATGGAGAATCCCACAGAGGAGTCTGGTGGGCCATAGTCCATGGGCTTACAAAGAGTCAGACATAACTGAGCAACATAGCACACATAGCACAGCACACAATCATCTAAATAATTTCCTATTCAAATATTTTCTTTTCTAAAGCTGTTTAAGAAATTCTTGAGACTTTCCTGGTGGTCCCCTGGAGAAGGTTAAGACTCCATGTTTCCCGTACAGGGGCCATGAGTTCAATTCCTGGTTGGGGAACTAAGATCCCACTTGCCTTGCAGTTCAGCCAAAAACGAATAAATAAAAAATTAAAATTAAAAAGATTTCACAAGTGCTCTCTGCAAACTGCAAAAGAACATGGACATAGTCAAAGAAAACCATCAACTTTTTATTAACAATGAAGTCTATCTCCCTCCTCACCAGATCTCCAGATTCACACACTATGTTAAAATAAAAAAATATTTTTCTTTCAAAAAAACAGAATTAAGCTATACCCATTGCTGGGCTTCCCAGGTGCCTCAGTGGTAAGGAATCTGCCTGTCAATGCAGGATACAGGTTCTTCCTGAGTCTGGAAGTTCCCCTGGAAAAGGAAATGGCAACCCACTCCAGTATTCTTGCTGGGAAATCCAGTGGACAGAGAAGCCTGGCGTGCTACAGTCCATGGGGTTGCAAAGAGTCGGACATGAATTAGTGACTAAAACAACAATAACAATACCCATTGCTGTGCAGCTTTCTTTCTTGTTTGAATGTGTCTTGAACAAATTTCTAGGTTAACATAGGCACAGGTAACACATTTTTAATAATTTTGCAAGTCTAGATTTTTTGTGTGTGCCACACAGCATGTGGGATCTTAGCTCCCCTACCAGATATCGAATCTGTACCTCTTGCAGTTGAATCCTGGTGTCTTAGCCATTGGCTCACCAGGGAAGTCCCACAAGTCTACATTTTTCACTAGCTCTATAGAATATAGGAAAGTAATGTCTTGAAGATAGGAGTGACATTTCCTGTCAGTTCTTGCCACCTCAGACCCCAGCCCTAGTCTGGATTAGTGAAGAAAAAGAAACGGCAGCATCAGTACTGGATTCAGGATCCTTTGAGATTAAAAGAACACTAGAATCTTTTCCTGCAGAAGATTAAAGCCACTACTACTGGAAACTGTTTAATGTCTTCCTAGTACAAAGACGAGTTTCCTAAGAGCGTTGTAAATAATCAGAGAAGAACACAGAAGAGAATTTTCTATTATTAAACCAACTGATGAAGCATTTTTTATGACAGCACTCTAAAGCTTTGTGCAACTAATTTCTTTTCCTTGTATGGTGGCTCATTAGAGTCAACTGGGAGCAGTTCCATGATAAAATAGGAACAGAATAACAGAACTGGATTTTTTTTAAATGCTGATGATTTTATAACCATTTATGGACTATCTAGCTGGAAATTAAAAGTTTATCTTATCTGTTGCCTGTTTAATCATGTCACATGAACAGCTGGAAGGATAAATTTTCTTAAGTCTAACATCAGTTGAGATCTTTGTAGCTAATCTATCTTTTTCCTTTGCCATCATATAAAACTGTAACTCTTTCCCAGAGATATAAAACTTTTGCCTGAGAGATCTCTGTCAGGTTGTTTAAAAACGATGCCAGGGGACTTCCCTGGTGGTCCAGTGGTTAAGACTTCACCTTTCAATGTAAGGGGTGCAGGTTCAATGCCTGGCCAAGGAGCTAGGATTCCATATGCCTTGCGGCTGGAAAACCAAAACATAAAACAGAAACAATATTCTAACAAATTCAAAAAAGACTTTAAAAAAATGGTCCACATCAAAGAAAATATTAAAAAATAAAAATAAAAACGATGCCAGAACATTCATTATGTTTGTATAGCTACAGAGATATCCAGTTTGAGTGACATTCTGATAGAATTAATTGAGCTTACTGTGATGTTAATATAATTTAAAGCTTAGTAGTATTTCATCAAGATTGCTTTATATTCTGGCATGTGCTCAGTCATGTCCAACTCTTTGCTACTCCATGGACCATAGTCCACCAGACTTCTCTGTCCATGGGATTTCCCAGGTTAAGAGTACTGGAGCGGGGTGCCATTTCCTCCTCCAGAGGATCTTCCTGACCCAGGGATCGAATCTGCATCTCCTGCAAAGGCAGATGGATTCTTCATCACCTAGCCACTTGAGAAGCCCCAGACTCTGGTATGGGCTAATGTAAAGGATCAAGAGTTTTGATTACAGATATCAGAGTCTATTCTAGCAAGATTAAGCAAGAGGGATTTATTAGATGTTAATAGGTAGTTTATAAAAATTCTGAGAGGGCCAGAAAAATAGATGTGGGTAGCTCCACAGCCAACAGCAATGGCAGCCAGGAGAAACATCCAGCCGCACCACAGGACTGTCCTAGCAAAATATTGCCACTGCCTCACACTGACTGTCTCCTATTGTACTGGCTCAAGCCCTAGCACTTCCTCAGAACTTCTCCAGAAAAACCAGCAACTTTGCCATGATGTTTGCAAGAAGAAACAGTTTCCTCATGTGTATCTTATCTCACATTGCTTACTTCTTTCTGTTAAGTCTTGTACAGCCCTGTTTGCATGGAAGGACCCAGGCCACTTCTGGAGCCCAATGTGTAAGGGACATCAGGAAATGAATTTTTGGTTTCCCAGCCACTGCAGGTCAACTAGGCACACCCAAGGGGGTTGTGTTGGATGCTTATCACTACTCTGCTGTAGATGTGTTTGCTGGAGATGGTTTGTTGTGAAAGTATTGAGATACACTCTTTTTATGAAAAAGAAATATTTTCCAATACATAGGAGGCTTAAATGCTTTAGTTTTATTTGAGTTAAATGTCACAGAAAGGAAGCAAAACAAGACAGGTGCTGGCTTGAGTTGACTCAAGCTGGGGAGTTAGTGCTTCTTCTCCCAAAATGCATTCTGGCTACAAAATATTATGCACAAAGAAGAATCCTTGTGCAAAGAAGCCTCCTTCCCACACTCACTGTAGCTGAGAGAGGGCTCCGACAGTAATTAAGGTGTCCTTTGCATCAGTGAGATATGATTACAGAGCCGAGGCATCCAAAAAGTGGATATGAATATCTGTAATCAGAAACTTAGACCCACAAAATGTGACTTTATTTTTAAATAGTTGACTATGCTTTCTGTCTCAAGGCCCCTTTATAACTAATTTAAAAACTTAATCTTGTCACTTCCAGATCGACTCAGTCAAAGTAGTGCTTTGCTGCCATTTCTTGTTAGAATTTAATTTAAATCTGGTTAATTCCATTTATACTTTCCTTTTCTAGGGAGATTATCTGAATTCTGGGAGAACTTAGGAGCCAAGGCATGTTAGACAAAAGGGTATTTCATCCATGATTTCTGATCTCCACAGATTCATGATAGGAAGATACATCTTTCTCCTAGTAGGCACTTGGGCATGAGCCTCCACTTATGTTCCATCTGCTCATGTCTGTGGCCTTTCTTCCTTGTCAGGGAAGGATCCACTCCACACATGACAACATTCACTCATGATCTAGGACCTCTCTCCACTCTCTCCACCCAGCCCCTCTCTAAGCCTCTTTGTGACCTCCTCATCCCAACACCTCTCTACGCATCAGTTCAGTTCACTTGCTCAGTTGTGTCCGACTCTTTGCAACCTCATGGACTGCAACATGCCAGGCTTCCCTGTCCATCACCAACTCCCAGAGTTTACCCAAACTCATGTCCATTGAGTCAATGATGCCATCAAACCATCTCATCCTGTGTCACCCCCTTCTCCTCTTGCCCTCAATCTTTTCCAGCATCAGTGTGTTTTCAAATGAGTCAGCTCTTCACATCAGGTGGCCAAAGTATTGGAGTTTCAGCTTCAGCATCAGTCCTTCCAATGAAGACCCAGGACTGATCTCCTTTAGGATGGACTAGATGGATCTCCTTGCAGTCAAAGGGACTCTCAAGAGTCTTCTCCAACACCACAGTTCAAAATCATCAATTCTTCGGTGCTCAGACTTCTTCACAGTCCAACTCTCACATCCATACATGACCACTGGAAAACCCCGTATGCATAGCCTCCTCTATTATCAACATCCCTTGGTTGATTGGTATATATGTTATAGTTAATGCATCTACAACGACACATCATTTTCACTTAAAGTCTATAGTCTAAGGTTCACTTTTAATGTTATTCATTCTATGGGCTTTGACATATATAAATGATTTATATCTACCAGTATAGAGTCATACAGAATAGTTTAATTGCACTAAAAATCCTCTGTGTTCTGGCTAGTCATCCTTCCTTTCCCCACAAATCCATGGGCCTAGTTGTGTCTTTCCCACAGTGTCTTATAGTTGGACTCATACAGTTTGTGGCCTTTTCAAATTGGCTTCTTTCACTTAGTAATATGACTTTGAAGTTCCTCCATATCTTTTCACAGCTTAGTAGTTCATTTCTTTTTAGCACTGAATAATATTCTATTGTCTGGATATACCAAGTATATTTATCCACTCACCTGTTAAAGGACATCTTGGTGACTTCCAAAGTTTTGGCATTATGAATAAAGCTGCTGTATATATCCATATGTAATTTTTGTGTGGACATAAATTTTTAACTACTTTGGGTAAATAACAAAGAGATGGTTGCTGAATTATATGGTAAGTATATGTTTAGTTTTTAAAAATCACTATTCTATTTTGCATTTCAGCAGCAATAATGAGAATTCCTATTACTCTACATCTTAGGCAGCATTTGGTATTGTTACTGTTCTGGACTTTGGCAATTCTAGTAGGTGTATAATGGCATTTTGTTGTTTTAATTAACATTTCTCTAATGACATATGATGCCATTAGAGATAATATGCATAGACTTCTTTGCCATTTGAATATATTCTTTGTTGAAGTATCTGCTAAGATAAGATCTTTTGCTCATTTTTTAATTTGGTTTGTTTGTTTTCTTACTGTTGACTTTTAAGAGCTTTCTATTTTATTTTTAATAACAGTACTTCATCAGATGTGTCTTTTGAAGAGATTTTCCTTCAGTCTATGGCTTGTCTTTTTTTCCCTTCCAATTTTATTAAAATACACTTTACATACAGTACTGTATAAATTTAAGGTGTACAGCCTAATGATGTAATTTACATACATCATTATGAAACAATTATCACAGTAAGTTTAGTGAACATCCATTACCCCGTATAGATACAACATTAAAGAAATGAGTTGTTTTTTGTGTGTGATGAGAAATCTTATGATTTAGTCTCTTAGCAACTTTCATATATAACACTGCTGCTAACTCACTTCAGTTGTGTCCAACTCTGTGTGACCCCATAGATGGCAGCCCACCAGGCTACCCATCCCTGGGATTCTCCAGGCAAGAATACTGGAGTGAGTTGCCATTTCCTTCTCCAATGCATGAAAGTGAAAAGTGAAAGTGAAGTCGCTCAGTCATGTCTGATCCTTAGCATGGACTGCAGCCTACCAGGTTCCTCCGTCCATGGGATTTTCCAAGCAAGAGTACTGGAGTGGGGTGCCATTGCTTTCTCCGATATATAACTCAGAGCAGTGTTAATTATACTTATGTTGCACATATAGTATTTATTTATCTTATAACTGCAAGTTTGTATCTTGTAACTACAATAACTTTTGACTGCCCTTATCGGATTCCCCCTCTCCCCAATCTGGCAATTGGTGTGAAATTGTTAGATCATATGGTAGTTCCATTTTTTGAGGAATCTCCNCTTTCTCCGATATATAACTCAGAGCAGTGTTAATTATACTTATGTTGCACATATAGTATTTATTTATCTTATAACTGCAAGTTTGTATCTTGTAACTACAATAACTTTTGACTGCCCTTATCGGATTCCCCCTCTCCCCAATCTGGCAATTGGTGTGAAATTGTTAGATCATATGGTAGTTCCATTTTTTGAGGAATCTCCATACTGTTTTCCATAGTGGCTGCACCAGTTTATAATATACTCTCACCAACAGTGCATGAGGGTCCCATTCCCTCCATATCTTCTCAACACTTATTTTTTGCTGTCTTCTGGATAATTTTTATTCTCACATATGTGAGGTGATTATCTCATTGTGGTTTTAATTTTCATTTGCCTGATAATTAGTGATATTGAGCACATTTTTATGTGCCTGTTAGCCATCTCTGTGTCATTTTTAGAAAAATATTAATTCAGACCTGCTGCTCATTTTTTAATTGGATGTCTTGCTTTTACCTATATAGATATATTTTATTTATTTTTGGCTGCCTGGCTCTTCATGCAAAGATGGGCTCGATAAAGGACAGAAATGGTATGGACCTAACAGAAGCAGAAGATATTCAGNCTAAAGCTGAAACTCCAGTACATGGCCACCTCACTCGAAGAGTTGACTCATTAGAAAACACTCTGATGCTGGGAGGGATTGGGGGCAGGAGAAGAAGGGGACGACAGAGGATGAGATGGCTGGATGGCATCATTGCCTCGATAGACGAGAGTCTGAGTGAACTCCGGGAGTTGGTGATGGATAGGGAGGCCTAGCGTGCTGAGACTCATGGGGTCGCAGAGTCAGACAAGACTCAGTGACTGAACTGAACTGAACTGATGCAGATTTTTGACTGCACAAGGAGTCAGCACCCAAATCCTTGTGTTGTTCAAGAATCAACTGTAGTTGTCTTACAGCTCTTGATATTCTATTCTGTTTTTTTCTGGTTTGTTTTTTCTCTTTGATTTTCAGTTTTGGAAGTTTCTATTGTGATATCCTCAAGGTCTACTTTTCTTTCCTTGGTTTTGTCTTCATCTCTGTTACAGTGCTTTTGACTTCTGGCCCTTCTTTTTGATTCTTTCCTAGAATTCCTATTTCTTTGCCCAAATTGCCCATCTGTTCTTGCACATTATTACTTTATAGTAGAGCCTTTATCATATTACTCAGTCATTTTAAATTCCTGGACAGATAATTCTAATATCTTTGCTGCAAATGAGTCTGGTTCTGAAGCTTGCTGTTTTTTCAAACTGTCTTTTGCCGTTTAGAATGATTTACAATTTTTTCTTGATTCAATCTATGCTATATGTTTGTGTCCCTCCAAAAGCAATTTTTTCTTTCCAAATGTTCAAACCATTGTGTTGGTATTTGGAGGTAGAGTCTTTGATTAGATTGTGAGGGTGGAGCCCTTACGAATGGCATTAGTGCCCTTATGTGCATGCATGCTCAGTCACTTCAGTTGTTTCTCATTCTTTGTGACCCTATGAACTGTAGCCCACCAGACTCCTCTTTCCATGGGATTTCCCAGGCAAAAATGCTGGAGTTGGTTGCCATGCCCTCCTCCAGGGGCTCTTCCTGATCCCGGGATCGAGCCTACATCTCCTGCAGCTCCTACATTGCAGGCAGATTCTTTACCACTGAGCCACTGGGGAAACCCCTAGTACCTTTATTAGAGACCCCCAAGAGCTCTCTTGACCCTTTTTCCACATGAGGACACAGCAGAAGATGATTGGTTGTCCGTAAACCAGGAAGTGGGCTCTCACCAGGTACTGGATCTGTTAGCATCTTGATCTTGGGCTTTTCAGCCCCCAGGACACTAAGAAATAAATTTCTGTTGTTTATAAGCCAGCCAGTCTATGGTATTTTTGTAATAGTAGTCCAAATGGACTAAGACAAACTAGATTAAAGTAACTGCTTTAACAGATCTCTAATAATATGGTGGTAAGTTATGGGGAGAAGGGAAGTGTTCTGTATTCCTAATGATTAGGTCTCAGTCTTCAGTGTATGTATGCTTCTGAACTGTGAACTTCACAAGTTCTTCTCAGATCTCTAATTTCTTCCCAGATGGGACATTATGGCTACAGTGGGCTGGAGTTGGGTATTCCCTTCACCCAGGTGAGCTAGACTCTCAAACTCCAATATTTTATGCTCTGCCAAAATAATTTCTTTTCATGGTAGGTTCTGTTAAGAATAGAATGATCTGGCATAGTTCAAAATGACTTCTTTTTTCTGCTCCTACTGGAAGCATTAAGGTATTTTNGGAGTTGGGTATTCCCTTCACCCAGGTGAGCTAGACTCTCAAACTCCAATATTTTATGCTCTGCCAAAATAATTTCTTTTCATGGTAGGTTCTGTTAAGAATAGAATGATCTGGCATAGTTCAAAATGACTTCTTTTTTCTGCTCCTACTGGAAGCATTAAGGTATTTTCTCCACTCCAGTACTCTTGCCTGGAAAATCCTGTGGACGGAGGAGCCTGGTAGGCTGCAGTCCATGGGGTTGCACAGAGTCGGACATGACTGAGCGACTTCACTTTCACGCTTCACTTTTATGCATTGGAGAAGGAAATGGTAACCCTCTCCAGTGTTCTTGCCTGGAGAATCCCAGGGACGGGGGAGCCTGATGGGCTGCTGTCTGTGGGGTCGCACAGAGTCGGACACGACTGAAGCGACTTAGCAGCAGCCTCTCTGAAAACCTGGTAGGGCTCCTAGAGTTAAAGCTCATCAAAGTATTAGGACCTGCTCTGTGACCAGGTCTCCTTGGAGTTTTAAACAATCAGAATTATCCACACTGAGCTTTCAGAAATTCATCAGTGATGATTTTGGTTTTCCTACCCTAGCCATAGTTTCCATTGAGGCTTCTGTGTGTGAGTTTCTGCTCCAGTAAGTTGTGATCTTTGTATTTGTGTACATCTCTCTTTAATTTGGGGAACAGTGGTTTGTTCTGTGACCTCACTTTGACAGATCTACAAAGAATTTTTGATTTTTTTTTTGTTTTGTTCTTCTTTTTACTTATTGTCAAGGTGGAATGGTGACTTCCAAACTCTTTATATGTTGGACTGGAAACCAGAAGTTTCATGATATCATTTTAATGATGAAAAAAAGTGACAAAGTAACAAAGAATTGTTGAATAAAAAATAAAATAGTTTATGAGGAAACCAAAATTGAAAAAGACACATGTACCCCAATGTTCACTGCTACACTATTTACAATAGCTAGAACATGGAAGCAATATAGCTGTACATCGACAGATGAATGGATAAAGAAGCTGTGGTACATATACACAATGGAATATTACTCAGCCATAAGAGAACACATTTGTCAGTTCTGATGAGGTGGATGACCCTAGAGCCTGTTATACAGAGTGAAGTAAGTCAGAAAGAGAAAGATAAGTATCGTATACTTACAGATTTGCATGGAATCTAGAAAGAATGAAATTATTTGCAAGGTAGCAATGGAAAAACAGACATAGAGAAAAGACTTATAGACACAGGGAGAGGAGAAGAGAGGGTGAGATATATGAAGAAAATAACATGGAAGCTTACAATGCCATATGTAAAATAGATAGCCAACGGGAATTTGCTGTATGTCTCAGGAAATTCAAACAGGGGCTCTCTATCAACATAGAGAGGTGGGATGGGGAGGGAGATGGGGGACAGGTTCAAGAGGGAGGGGACATATGTATACCTATGGCTGATTCATGTTGATGGTTGACAGAAAAGAGCAAAATTCTGTAAAGCAGTTATCCTTAAATTAAAAAATAAATAAATTAAAAAAATTTTAAGATAAAATAAAATAGTTTAAAATCCAAATACTATCCCCCCGAACACTTCAAATATTGTCAGCATTTGGTTTAAATATTATTCCTCTGTAAGAAAAAATAGTTTGTCAGTGCTTCCCTTTTATTGATACTCAGTTTGAGATATGGGCAAATTTCTTTCTGGTGGAATACAGGTTCTGAGTCTAGCTCAGTGATTATTACTCAGTCTACCTTGGGTCTAGCCCTCTGGACATATTTCTGGGTCCTACAGAGAGAAAAATTAAATGGCTTTAGGTAAAAACTGAAAGAGCTGTTTTACTAAAATCTTTAATCCACTGGGTCCCAAACATCTTTGTCACTGCACTCAGAGTAAGTTAAGAATCTGAGGGGACCATCTGCCCATCTCTGCCATGGACAACAATGCAGCTTGGGCACCTTGAGAGCTAAGGGTATTTATCTACGGAAAACCGCTGTGCCTGGCAAAGCTGTAGGAGAGACTATGAAATGCAGAGGAACAGCATGTGATGGAATTAAGTTCCCACCAGTACTCAGTATGGTAGCAATAGTCATCAGCAAAGAATTGCTTTGTTAGTAAGAACAGTAGGAAGGAGTTTTTCTTTTTCTTTTTTTTTTGTAGTTTATAGAATATACATGATAGAAGTTTAGAACAAGTGAGACATCCTAGAAATACTTACTGGGTACTTTGCAAGGAACCAGAGACTCTACATCATCACTAGGCAGAAACTAGGAAGTAAAATTTGAACCTTAAAAAAGATGCGGCAATGTGACATAATTTATGATTTCAAGTGAAATTTGGCTATACTATATTAATATCTACTCAGGTAGGCTGCAGCCCATGGGGTCACGAAGAGTTGGACACAACTGAGCGACTTCACTTTCACTTTTCACTTTCATGCATTGGAGAAAGAAATGGCAACCCACTCCAGTGTTCTTGCCTGGAGAATCCCAGGGACGGGGGAGCCTGGTGGGCTGCCGTCTATGGGGTCGCACAGAGTCAGACACGACTGAAGTGACTTAGCAGCAGCAGCAGCAGTATCTTGACATGTAAACTCTTTCTACCCTTGTTATTATTAGCAAGAAGTAGCAGATTTTCTTCCCATAGACTAAAGTTATACATGTGTGAATGATGCAAATAAGTAAAAGAACTTCTGCTAAAATGACATATAATCAGCTGATAAGGGCATAAAGTAAAACTCATGTTGACTTATGATAGTGTCAAAGGGGTAAAGCATGCCAATATTTATTACCAATATGCTACTTTCAAAGTCACAATATGCTACTGTCTAAATGAGTTTTGTATTAGTTGTATTTAAAAAAAAGGACTCATCCTAGTTTCTTTTAAGGAAATTGAAGAAGGACTTAATTCACTCCCAAACACATTTGAAAATAAATGCAATTCTAAATTAGAGCCTACCAACATTAACATCATTACTTCCAAAGTAAAACACACAAAGGAAATTTTAATAGCATCCAACAGAAAAAGGTCTCATTATAGAACCTATAAGAAAGAGTTTCTGTGTTATAGAGGAATAAGGAAATGAGATGTTAATTGACTATAAAATGCTACTTTGCGATATCGTCTCCTGAGGAAGATATTGAATAGACACTTTTCCTTAAGTAGAGATCAAGTTATTTCAACTGGAATCCCCACTGATTATTTTAATATCTTATTGTTTTAGTCCTAACCCTTAACATTTCCTGAAGATTCTGAAATATCTAATACTAAAGAGAAGACACTAAAATTTATATTGCTCCAAGAAAGAAATGAGCATTCAGTTCAGTTCAGTTCAGTCGTGCAGTCATGTCTGACTCTTTGCTACCCCATAAATTACAGCACGCCAGGCCTTCCTGTCTATCACCAACTTCCGGAGTTTACCCAGACCCATGTCCATCGCGTTGGTGATGCCATCCAGCCATCTCATCCTCTGTCTTCCCCTTCTCCTCCTGTCCCCAATCCCTCCCAGCATCAGGGTTTTTCCAATGAGTCAACTCTTTGCATGAAGTGGCTGAAGTATTGGAGTTTCAGCCTCAGCATCAGTCCTTCCAATGAACACCTAGGAGCAACTCCAAGTCCAAGGAGCAGCAACTGCATGGGTGCAAGAGGGCCAAGAGGAGCTACCCCAAGTTCAAGGTGAGAAGGAGTGACCTTGTCCAAGGTAAGGAGCAGCAGCTGCACTTTGCTGGAGCAGCAGTGAAGAGATACCCCACGTCCAGGGTAAGAGAAACCCAAGTAAGATGGTAAGTGTTGAGAGAGGGCATCGGAGGACAGACACACTGAAACGATAGTCACAGAAAACTAGCCAATCTGATCACACGGACCATAGCCTTGTCTAACCCAATGAAACTAAGCCATGCCATGTGGGGCCACCCAAGACAGACGGGTCATGGTGGAGAGGTCTGACAGAATGTGGTCCACTGGAGAAGGGAATGGCAAACCACATCAGTATTCTAGCCTTGAGAACCTCATGAACAGTATGAAAAGGCAAAATGATAGGATACTGAAAGAGGAACTCCCCAGGTCAGTAAGTGCCCAATATGCTACTGCAGGTCAATGGAAAAATAACTCCAGAAAGAATGAAGGGATGGAGCCAAAACAAAAACAATACCCAGCTGTGGATGTGACTGGTGATAGAAGCAAGGTCCGATGCTGTAAAGAGCAATATTGCATAGGAACCTGGAATGTTAGGTCCATGAATCAAGGCAAATTGGAAGTGGTCAAACTTGAGAAGACAAGAGTGAACGTCAACATTCTAAGAATCAGCAAACTAAAATGGACTGGAATGGGTGAATTTAAATGAGCATTGTTTCCTTTTAAATTGTGATAAAAGTAAGTCTTGAGCTTTCTTGCTTGCTTGAGAAATCCGTCATTCTGAGAAGTTTGACTACTTTGAAAGCAGGAACATTAATTATGTGACAACCCTGAATTGTCCCTTAAGCTGAAGAAATTCTTACAGTCCTTTAGAACAATCCTTTGTTACGATGTTATTTTCCCCCTCAGATTTACTCAATTTTCGCAGAGACATCAGAATAAGTATGTGTTGTGCTGTGCTGAGTCACTTCAGTTGTTTCTAACTCTGTGATCCTGTGGACTGTAGCCTACCAGTCTCCTCTGTCCATGGATTTCCCAGGCAAGAATGCTGGAGAGGATTGAAATGCCCTTCTTCAAAGGATCTTCCAAACATAGATACAATCAACTGATTTTTGACAAAGATATAAAGGCAGCTCAATGGAGAAATAAAAATCTTTTCAACAAATATTGCTGGAACAATTGGACATCCATACACAAAAACAAAAAAAATTAACATTGACATAGACATTACACCCTGCACAAAAATTAACTTAAAGTGGATTCTAGACCTGAATACTAAAATGCAAAACTGCAAAATTTCTAGAAGAAAACATATGAGACATGATTTTGAGTTTGGTGATGGGGTTTTTGATATAACACAGAAAGCATGATCCATGAAAGAAAAAAGATGAACTTGGGCTTCATTAAAATTCATTTTTTGCCCTGAAAAAAGACTGTTAAAGAATGAAAGGACAAATCATTTTCTTGGAAAATATATTTGCAAATCACATATCCAATAGAGGACTTGTAGTCAAAATATAAAAAGAGCACATAAAATTCAACAATAAGAAAAACAATTTAAAAATAAGGCTTAAGAGAGTATCAGTGAAATGACAGACAACCCCAAAAGTCCTTCCCTTAATAAAAGCAATGAATAAGCTAGCAAAAACTATCAGAATAAACTTCTGGGGGAATATTGAATCTAAACAAAAGCTCACAGCAAGTAGAACAACCATATATATATATAGTATACATATAAGTTTAGTGAAAAGATAAAGTCATAAGGGTGAGGCCCTGATCTGACAGAGATGCCACAGATTTCTCTTAAGGCATGTATGCACAGAAAAAAAAAAAAAAAAAGGCCATGCAAGGACATAGCAAGAAAGTGCCATCTGCAAGTTGAGAAGGGAAGACTCACCAGAAACCAACCCTGCCTGACACTTCTATCTTGTACTTCCAGCCTCCACAACTGTAAGAAAAATGAATTTCTGTTGTTCAAGCCAGCCCGTCTGTGGTATTTTGTTATGGAAGCCCTTGGAAAAGGAAATGGCAACCCACTCCAGTGTTCTTGCCTGGAAAATCCCAGGGACGGTGGAGCCTGGTGGGCTGCTGTCTATGGGGTCGCATAGAGTCAGACATGACTGAAGCGACTTAGCAGTAGCCCTAGCAATCTAAAATGACCAAGAATTTATACCCAGCATTTCTACCCCTGAATTTATACTTCAGGGATGAAGAAATAAATTAAGACATTCCAAGATAAACACAGAGAGTTAATAAACCTTCTCTGTAAAAATGCTGGGCTTCTGTAAAAAGCTGAAGAGGATACGTTCAATTAGAACACTGACTTTTTTTCAGTTTGATTTTGAGCTTATGATATTCAGTATCAACATTAAATAATGACATTTGCATCATAGATTCAGTTCTAAAATTTATACTACCTCATACATTAAATACAATACTACCTCATAAAAAAGCCATTAACTCAGCTTTATGAGGGACTTTTTTCATTTGATACTTGAACAAAGTATATTTTTTAAATTTGGATTGGCTTTCTAGTGCCCTAAGCCCTAAATGATTCATAACTTTCTTTACTTTAGGCCTTATAGAATTTGCTGCCTCCTTGGCAGACTTTTCTGAAAATTAAAACCACTTACCATTTAAACAATTTTTAGTTGTTAAGCTGATACTTTTTAAATTCTTTTTTTTTTCTTTTTTCTTTCATTCTTTGCAAAAAAAATATACTTCCTAGTATTGAATGTATATCAGGTGACTTAAACAAGCTGGGTTAGTTTTAAAAAAAATTTTTTTAATATTAATTTAATTTTTTCTAATTGAATATATCTTCTTCAGCTTTTTATAAAAGCTGTGGCTGCACACTCAGCAACCTATTTGTGAAAGGATTTATTATGACCAGAATTTGTGGCTATAATAATCATCTGGTGGATAGAGAAAATGTGAGAATTCATAAAATGGAATACAATCTGTCAATAAAAATAGACGGAGCTACTGACATACATATTCTGAATGAATTTCAAAACCCTTATGAGAAATGAAAGAAGCCAGACACAGAATACCATAGGACTCCAATTATAGAAAACTCTAGGAAAAACAAATAATACTGAAGTGACAAAAATCCATCAGGTAGTTGCCTTGCTTGGCTGGAAAAAGTAGAGGAGAAACTATACAAATTACAAGCTTTTGTAGCTATATCGTTTAAAAAATATTTTATTTATTTATTTGGCTATTTCAGGTCTTAGTTGCAGTGTGTGGGATCTGTCAATAAATGGTGACTCTATCAAGAAGATATAATAATTATAAATACATATGCACCTAACAACAGAGCCCCCAAATATGTGAAGCAAAATGTACAGAATTGAAGGGAGAAATAGATTTCACCATCTCACTTTCAAAAATGGATAGAACAACTAAACAGAATATCAAGAATTAAATAGAAGACATAAAGAATGTTATAAAACAACTAGATGTAACAGACATACAGAACACTCTATGCAATAGCAGAAGAATCCATGTTCTTGTCTTATCAAATGCACATGGGATATTCTACAGGATAGATCACATGCTATACCACAAAGCAAGTCTTAGTGAATTTAAAGTAATAGAAATCTTTCGAAGTATCTCTCCAATCATGACTGAATGAAAGTGGACAAGAATAACAAGGAAATCTGGATAATATACAAATATGTGGAAATTAAACAGCACGGTCCTAACCAGTGGCCAAAGAAGAAATCATAAGGGGAATTAGAAAACATCTTGAAACAAATTAAAATAAAAACAAAATGAAGCAAACTAAAATTAAATATCTTGAAACAAATAAAGATGAGAACACAATACCTACCAGAGGCTGGGGGTAGGGGAAATGGGGACAAGTTGGTAGAAGTGTACAAATTTCCAGTTATAAAATGAATAAATTCTGCGAATCTAATACACAGCATGGTGATAATAGTTAATAATACTGTATTATATACTTGAAAATTGCTGAGTGACCAAATCCTAAATGTTCTCGCCACAAAAAAGAAATAGTAAATATGTGATGTAATGAAGGTGTTAACTAACGGCATGATGGTAATGATTTTTCAATCTATAAATGTATCAAGTCTAAAATTTATCTTAAATTTACACAATGCTATTGAGAGTCCCTTGGACAACAAGGAGATCAAACCAGTCAATCCTAAAGGAAATCAACCCTGAATATTCATTGACAGAACTAATGCTGAAGCTGAATCTTCAATACTTTGGCCACCTGATGTGAAGAGCTGAATTATTGGAAAAAATTCTGATGGTGGGGAAGATTGAGGCAAAAGGAGAAGAGGGCAACAGAGAATGAGATGGTTGAATAGCATCACTAACTCAATGGGCATGAGTTTGAGCAAACTCCAGGAGATGGCGAAGGATGGGGAAACTTGGCATGCTGCAGTCCATGGACTGGTGACTGAACAACAAAATACTTCAACTATACTGCAATAAATTTAGGGCAAAAAATAGATCACAACATACCCAAATTCATAACAAAAGCAGTGCTAATTGGAACATTATATACTGTGCTGTGCTTAGTTGCTCAGTTGTGTGTGACTGTTGCAACCCCATGAACTGTAGCCTGCCAAGCTCCTTTTTCCATGGGAATTCTCCAGGGAAGAATACTAGAGTGGGTTGTCATGGCCTCCTCCAGAGAATCTTCCCAACCCAGGGATCGAACTCAGGTCTCCTACATTGCAGGTGGATTCTCTACCGTCTGAGCCACCAAAGAAGCCCTAGGAATATTATATATAACATTTAAATATAACTGTAAACAACTATATTTAAAAGGAAAGAAGATCTCACATTAATAATCAATTAATTCCCCTGAGGGAACTAATAATAAGTTCCTTATATAAAGAGCTAAAACTAAACCCAAAGCAAGCAGAAGGAAATAATAAAGATTAGAGTTAACAAGGGTAAGCATAGTCTTACCATATGATTCAGCAGTCAGGTCCCCATTGGGTCCCTAAGTATTCACCAAATTAATTTTAAAATTATGTGCACAAAAAACCTACATGTAAAAGTTGATAATGCCTTTATTCATAATTGTCACAAGACTGGGAGCAATCAATGTCCTTCAATAGCTAAACATATAAACAAACTAGGGTACTTCTATACAATGGAATACTCTTCGACCATAAAAAGGAATGAGTTATCAACCATGCAAAAGCATGGGTGACTCTTGAACATATGTTGCTGAGAAAAAGAAGCTAGTCTGAAAAGGTTATATATTGTATGATTCAATTTATGTTACATTCTGGAAAACACAAACCTGAAGAGGTGATAAACAGATCAGTTTTGGAGGAGGAAGGGTTGACTATGTAAAGTAGGAGATATATTTTATAGTGGTAAATATTCTATGTGGCACTATAATAATGAATATATGGCATTGTGCATTTGTTAAAACCCATAGAACTTTACAACACAAAGAGTAAACCTTTGTGTAGCAAATCTAAAAAGTCATTTAGGAAGCTGCAGAATCCCAGGATGGAATGAAGACTGTGAAGAAAGAATGTAACTATTTCAAGGAGTTGGGTAGAGGAGTCTGCTGACCTAGCCTTGTAAATGAGTGGGGAGGAAGACTAAATGCAAAAGGAACTGTGCATAAAACACTGTACCCTCGTAGGTAAAGCCATTTTTCATGGAGAAATGAGTTAATTCTGAAATCACTAAAATGTATGTTGGAATTAAGTGAATGAATAGCAGACTGTAGGAGCTATATTTCTGACTGTTGGAGCAGGTGGTTATAGACAAGAAAAGAGGCAAAGGCTGGAATGATCTATGTATGTAGTCAAGGATTTGAGTTAGAAATGTCAAGATGAACTCATGTTTAGCTTAATATAGCTACAGATGGATACATAAATATTCATAGATATGTGTGTAAATGTGGGTCAGCACACAAACATGGATTTCCTTTCTTTATCAGCAAAGACAGCCTAGATGCTATTGCACTCCAATAGCAGTGAACACACCCTTGGAACCAGGGATCTTTGGAGAAATGGCTTATTCTAAAGCTGAAGCAAGGAACATATACAACGATCCAGTGTTTTGTAGTTCCAAAAAGCAAGGACATGCTCAAAGAAATAAAAACTACAGTGATGTGGTATGTCAAAGGGACACAGGAACCAACTGAAAAAGCTCCCCATGGCCTAACCTGGAACAATTTTAGCTAACAAAAAGGTAGTATTGGATTATAACCCAAATTATAAAATGATTACTAATAAAATCTATTAGTAATACTAATAGAAATAAATTATTGAATAAATACTAATTTTCTATGCAGGAGCATTCCAAATTATTTATAGATACTTTGCCTCTTTTCCAGTGGTCATGTATGGATGTGAGAGTTGGGCTGTAAAGAAAGCTGAACACCAAATAATTGATGCTTTTGAACTGTGGTGTTGGAGAAGACTCTTGAGAGTCCCTTGGACTGCAAGGAGATCCAACTAGTCCATCCTAAAGGAGATCAGTCCTGGTTGTTCATTGGAAGGTTTGATGTTGAAGCTGAAAGTCCAACACTTTGGCCACCTGATGTGAAGAGCTGACCCATTTGAAAAGACCCTNTCAGCACACAAACATGGATTTCCTTTCTTTATCAGCAAAGACAGCCTAGATGCTATTGCACTCCAATAGCAGTGAACACACCCTTGGAACCAGGGATCTTTGGAGAAATGGCTTATTCTAAAGCTGAAGCAAGGAACATATACAACGATCCAGTGTTTTGTAGTTCCAAAAAGCAAGGACATGCTCAAAGAAATAAAAACTACAGTGATGTGGTATGTCAAAGGGACACAGGAACCAACTGAAAAAGCTCCCCATGGCCTAACCTGGAACAATTTTAGCTAACAAAAAGGTAGTATTGGATTATAACCCAAATTATAAAATGATTACTAATAAAATCTATTAGTAATACTAATAGAAAGAAATTATTGAATAAATACTAATTTTCTATGCAGGAGCATTCCAAATTATTTATAGATACTTTGCCTCTTTTCCAGTGGTCATGTATGGATGTCAGAGTTGGACTGTAAAGAAAGCTGAACACCAAATAATTGATGCTTTTGAACTGTGGTGTTGGAGAAGACTCTTGAGAGTCCCTTGGACTGCAAGGAGATCCAACTAGTCCATCCTAAAGGAGATCAGTCCTGGTTGTTCATTGGAAGGTTTGATGTTGAAGCTGAAAGTCCAACACTTTGGCCACCTGATGTGAAGAGCTGACCCATTTGAAAAGACCCTGATGCTGGGAAAGATAGAGGGCAGGAGGAGAATGGGATGACAGAGGATGAGGTGGCTGGATGACATTACTGACTCAACGGACATGGGTTTGGGTGGACTCTGGGAGTTGGTGATGGATAGGGAGGCCTGGCATGCTGTGGTTCATGGGGTCTCAAAGAATTGGACACGACTGAGTGACTGAACTGAACTGCCCTCAAGGAGGTAGAGCATATCTCCCCACCCCTTTAATGTCGGCTATACATAGTGACTTCCTTGCAAAGAATAAAGTAAGGAAAGGAGAGAAAAGGAGTAACTTTAATAGGGAGAACTCTGACAAATACTAACCTAGCCAGGTGATCAAAGTCAACACCAACACATTGGTGGTAGTACCGTTGATATGATGTTGAGAATGGTAATTTACCTCTGAAGTCTTTATCTCCAAAATGCATAAATTTTGGTCTAATCATAAGAAAAAATCAGATAAACCCCAAATTAAGGTGTATTATACATAACACCTGACCAGTACTTCTCAAAGCTGTAAAGGTCATTAAAAGCAAGGAAAGTTGAGCCTGAGAAGCCATGATGCCTAAATGTAGTATAATATCCCACATGGGTCCTAGAACAAAAAAAGGGCCATTAGGTAAAAAATGAGGAAATCAGGATAGAATATGGATTTTAGTTGACAATAGTGTATCAGTATTGGTTTACTAGTTGTGACAAATGTACCATACTAATGTAAGATGTTAACAAAAGGGAAAGATGTGTGGGAAGTATGTGGAAATTCTTATTCTACTTTTGCAACTGTTCTATAAGCTTAAAGTCTTCTAAAAGGAAAAGTTTATTTATCACATAAGGATTTATTAGTGGGTGATATAGGTACATGAGTTCTCCCAGCTGTCTCTTTGTGAACCTCTGTGTCAGTAGCACAAATGAGATTGTGCCCACCAAGTTAGAGCAGAATACAGAGGTGGTATGCTCTGGATTTAGAGCCCTGCCCTAATCAGTCACAGTAGACTTTGTTATTAATAACTCTTACTGAAGATAAACAGGAAACAGCTGTGACCAGAAACACTCACACAAAGGCATTCACATGACATGTAGATGTAGCTGGTCAACTCTGCTTTACTTTCTCTGCAGCCATATCTCATACCTCTCTTCTCTTAATTGCTATGTTTAGGCATATTGGATTTTTGTAGTTCCTCATAGATATAGTACCTTCTCTCGGAGAAGGCAATGGCACCCCACTCCAGTACTCTTACCTGGAAAATGCCATGGATGGAGGAGCCTGGTGGGCTGCAGTCCATGGGATTGCTGAGAGTCGGACACGACTGAGTGACTTCACTTTCACTTTTCACTTTCATGCATTGGAGAAGGGAATGGCAANGGAGAAGGCAATGGCACCCCACTCCAGTACTCTTACCTGGAAAATGCCATGGATGGAGGAGCCTGGTGGGCTGCAGTCCATGGGATTGCTGAGAGTCGGACACGACTGAGTGACTTCACTTTCACTTTTCACTTTCATGCATTGGAGAAGGGAATGGCAACCCACTCCATTGTTCTTGCCTGGAGAATCCCAGAGACGGGGAACCTGGTGGGCTGCCATCTGTGGGATCACACAGAGTCGGACATGACTGAAGCCACTTAGCAGCAGCAGCAGCTCAGCTCTAGGTCTTTTCCTTCCACTTGCAATTCTTTTTAAGTTCCAGCCTCCATCTTTGCCCTTTTGGCCAGTTAATTCTACTTCATCCTTCCGTGGCAATGCTGATTTTCTAGGGAGGCCTACTCTGGCATCGTAGACAGCACATTTCTGCTTTTGTGGCATGCATCCTACTTGCAATTACTTGTTAAATCTGACTTCCCCCAATAGATTATAAGTTGCCTAAGGACAGGGTTGCACATGACGTCAAGTTCATGTGTCCAAGCACTTTGAAGCCAAATGAAAACATGAGAGTTTGGAGTAGAGAAAGGTTTATGGCAAAGGCTATGAAAGGAGAACAGGTGGCTTGTGCTTAAGAGCAGAACTCCCTGATGGACTTACCAGGACTGTTGTGAAGATTAAATGAGCTAACCCTTAGAATGCTTAGAACAGTACTTGTGCACCGCAAGTGCTGAAATAAATAGTAGCCATTATTATAATTGTTACCAGATTAAAATTTTTTCCTTTGTTTTGCTTTCTTATTCAGAAACACAAATAATAGCTATTTTGTATCTTCTGTGTCTATCATGTATAGTATTAGTTGCTTAATCATGTTCAACTCTTTGCAACTCCATGGACTATAGCCCTCCAGGCTCCTTTGTCCATGGAATTCTCCAGGCAATAGTAGTGAAGTGTGTTGCCATTCCCTTCTCCAGGGGATCTTCCCAACCCAGGATCAAACCTGGGTCTCCCACATTGCAGGCAGATTCTTTACCATCTGAGCCACCAGGAAAGCCCTATCATATATAACATATTCACAAAAGCTATCTTTGTAGTTTGTTCCATTTTATTTCTTCATACATACTATCCTCCAGAACTGTGCTTAAGTTTTGTTTATTCTATTTTCATTGCTTCTAATATGGCTTTCTATCTCTGTGACATACTTATTTTTCTGTTTCCTTTCCTAATCTTTCTTAACCCACATTTTTTTTGTCTCCTCTACTGGCTTATTTAACTTCTATGCGGAGTATGTCATGAGAAATGCTGGACTGGAAGAAACACAAGCTGGAATCAAGATTGTCGGGAGAANTTCAGCCTTAATATTGATGCCAATACATTTTAGGAGGAACTAATAGCAATGTCAATATTTTTCTCACTGAATTGTTATACAAGTGGAAAAATAAAATAATTTATAGAACAACAATGAAATATAATTTGGGAACACTTTACAGATACTGACAAAAGTTCTGACACTTAGGTCAAAATACAGTCATTTTCCTGCTATGTTTGAGTAAAGGTTAATGGATTTCATTATTAAGATATTACTAAGTGACTTTCAAAAGTTGGATACGGACTACATAAGCATTAATTAGTTATGTAAGCTTCAAATAGATAGACTTTTCATATGTATGTGTGTCGTTTATGACTACGAATGAAATGAGAATAAACAGCAAGTATATCAGAAAGGAAATTCATATATTTCAGTATTAATAGAAAAAAATGTAGTTCTGAACTTGTATTATAATGCAACAAAATATATTCTGTTGTTAAAATATTCTTATATCTCTGATTTATACTATAAAAGAAACACCAGAGATGTACGGCATACTTTCAGTCTGAGGTGATTTTTTAAAAAAATGTCGTTATCCATGTTTGAAAGTTCTTTGCTTGCTAAAGCTTTGAACTTCTAGTGATACTGAACCAAGCACTTCACCATTAAAATGCACCATATTATTAGTACCAGATAGAATTTTCCAGAAAACTCTTTTCCAATCACCAAATGCAGGATTTAACATCTTCTTTAGGAATTATTCTAAATCCACATGGTGAGAAGTTTCTCACCTCTTTGTAAGCCAGGAACCAGCTGCAGTTTGACAAATATTTAGTGATATACTTATGTGCCACTGAACTATCGCTGATGTGAAATAGAGACCTTCCGTTACTTCTCTCCACTTCACCAATCTGTGTATTATTTCCTAGAATCCCTCCTTTCTACCACCATGTCAGCTGTGTTTTGCTCAGGGAAGATATGACACCTAGTTTATTACTTTCCTTACCACATTTTTTGAAAATTTCCTTACATATAGGATCAAGAACAGGCTTTATCTTATAAGAGGATAGAAATGGAATTTGAGAAGCTCTGTTCTTGAGGTGTATAGAATTGTACTGTTTTCTANAGTTTATTACTTTCCTTACCACATTTTTTGAAAATTTCCTTACATATAGGATCAAGAACAGGCTTTATCTTATAAGAGGATAGAAATGGAATTTGAGAAGCTCTGTTCTTGAGGTGTATAGAATTGTACTGTTTTCTATCAGGTTATTGTGTGTGATTCCAATGTTCATCAATTCTCTCAATTCCTAATTCAGATTCTACTTTTCTAGGTTTTTCTGAACTACAGTTCCCTGCATCCACCTTTCTCTTCCTATGGTCTATAATAAAGTATTGCCTATCATATCCATAAACCAAGGATGTTGCAGTCACCAAGCCATCACATTGTGGTGCCCCCAAGATGAGCCCTGAAGAAACTTAGAATAGAAACAGAATGCCTGCCATCTAGTAGTCACCTACTGAAGCCACTCCTGATGGTGCACCTTGAGGAGACTCAGGAGGAGAAAGCAGGACAGTATGGACTGGCCCCAGATAGCTGAGGTGCATATCAAAGGAATGATTTCCCTTTCTGTGAGCACAGATTCTTGCATCTTCCCATATAAAGAAAAACATGAAATTCTTTAACTTGAAATGCCTGCTGCTTCTGCTAAGTCACTTCAGTTGTGTTCGACTCTGGGCGACCCCATAGATGGCAACCCACCAGGCTCCCCCGTCCCGGGATTCT
>SJYA01000719.1:703799-716275 GCA_006410615.1 Neotragus moschatus | reverse complement strand
CCTCCTCCCCACCCTCCTCCCCATCCTGGTCTTCCAGCCTCCAGCTTTCCAGAGCTCCCCACTGACCCCATGATGGCCCTTCCCCCGCAATCAGGCAGTGTCGCCTCTGCTTCTGGACCCCACACAGAGCCTTGCACACGCTCAGAGCCCAATCAGTGTTTGCTGGATGGTTGGAAAGATGGAAGGATGGATGGATGGATGAATGGATGAGGGGCAAATGATGGATGACAGAAGGCTGGTAGTAATTACAGCAGCAGATTACTCCCGCCTCTTGGGATAACTGTGACGTTTGCATCCACCCAGGAAAGCTTTTATCGATGGACACAGATTGTTTACGGCTTCTTCGTACATTCAGTCCCAGTGACCATGTGGGGGTGAGGAAATGAGAGAAGAAGGTGTGACATGGAAACATTAGGAAGCAAAGCTTTACTGGAGCTTGCTTTCCAGTTGCCTCTTCAGGAAGGAAACGGGGGCTGACAAAGCCTGTGCTGGGGGAAGAGTGGGGTCTAGCGTTCAAGGGACTGGAAAGGATCAAACCACGTCAACCCCCAACCCCCCAAGCACTTCTGAGTTAATGCACACCAGCTGGCTGGCTGGGGCCGTGGGAAACCACAGGACCTGGAGGAGGAGCGCCGGGCCGGGCCTGAGACTCTCTGTTGCTGATGCACCCCCAAGTGAAGCTCACGCCTCTGGCTTTTTGGTTCCTGTGTCAGTCTCTGAGTGGAAAGGCTATACCATACTCTTTTATTAAAAGGTCACCATGGGCTTCTGGGATAAGAAAATCGCCGCCCGCACCCCCTCCTACCCTGGAATATCACTTGTTTTCTCAGAAATTTCCAAGTGTATGATGCTAAAAGAGTCCCCTGTAACGCATCACCGTATTAAAATGAGGCACAGTACGGATTCTCCAGCGCACAGTGGGAACCCCAGCAGCTGAGCCTGGGCCTGGGAGGTTTCTGGCATTCTCAATGTAGTTTTTAAATCCTCCCGCTACTCAAATAATTACTTTTTAAAAGTGTATGCTGGTTGGACTTCCCCGGTGGTCCAGTGGTTAAGAAGCCAATGCAGGGGACATGGGCTCAATCCCTGGTCCAGGAAGATCCCACATGCCGTGGGACAACTCAGCCCATGAGCCACAGCTACTGAACAGTCCCTGCTCCAGAGTAAGAGAAGTCACAGGCACAAGAAGCCCACACATCGCAGCCCGAGAAAGCCCGTGCGCAGCCAGAGACCTGGTGCAGCCATAAATAAATACAAATTAAAACAAAAAAAACTCCAAAATAAAAAAATTAAAATTAAAAAAAAATGTATGCAGGCGGCTCTCCTGCCCTCCCCCTTTTCGTGGAAAGGGAGACCTGGTGGGGGCCAGGCCGAGGGATGGGAGGAGCAGACCCCTGCCAGGGAGGAGGCGCCTGGGCCATCTGCTCAAGGGAAGGGACAGAAAGGCCATTGTGAGTCTGGTCAGTCGTCCCCCCACCAAAGGATGAAGGTCTCCCTTTGAAACCCGGATTCCCCTTTTTAGTAAAGGAACCATTGTCACCAGAACGAGGCTCCAAAGGCCAGGCCGGGGTGGGGGGCGTCTCTCCTATCCTGACCCCCTTCTTCACCTTCCGCCTCCTCTCCCTTCCTGACACTCCTGCTGAAAGAGCGTTCTGTTCTCTGCCGCCCCCTTCACGCCTTCATCCCCAACTGTCCTTCGCACAGTCTAATTACAGGTTCAATTGTTTCCCCAAAGTGTGTTGAAGCCCAATCCTGGGACTGGGACCTTGCCTGGAAGTAGGGTCTTTGCAGATGTCATGGCGTTGAGTCGTTAGGGTGGGCCTTCATCCATAGGCCGGCAGAGCACCCGAAAAGCTGAAGGCAGTCCACAAGCCAAGATACACCAAGGGTCCCCTGGGACACCAGAAGCTAGAGAAAGGCATGGGAAGGTCCTCCCAGAGGCTTCAGAGAGGCCTTGTGGATTTGGACCTTGATTTCGGACTTGCCATCCACAGTCAGCCCCAGGGGAGCAGAGTGATTACCCACCAAGGAACCATATGTATTTGGAGGGTAGTCTGGCTTCCCTGGTGGCTCAGATGGTAAAAAAAGAAATCCGCCTGCAATGCAGGAGAGCTGGGTTCGATCCCTGGGTTGGGAAGATCCCAGGAGGACATGGCAGTCCACTCCAGTTCTCTTGCCTAGAGAATCCTCATGGACAGAGGAGCTTGGCAGGGTATAGTCCATGGGGTTGCAGAGAGTCGGCTCTGACTGAGTAGCTGGCACTTAGTGAAGTCAGCCAGTCCCCTGTCTGGGATACGGGGTCATCGGGGACTCCTCCTTCTTCTGGACCTGTCGGTCGCTTGTCTTCAATCTCGTTATCAGCCCTCCTCTCTACAAGCCTGAGCTCATGCTTTTTTGTATCACTCACCTGGATCAAGATAAGGGTCTCCTAGCCAGGAAATCCCAAATCTGATCATGGCGCTCCCTGGCTTCATTTTTCAAAGGCTTCCCAAGGCCCCCAGTCCTTCCTTGGCGCTCCATGGTCTTGTCACCTCCTGACTCTCCATCTTTGCGCCTGATTCACAGCTGTCCTAAACAAGCCCTCCTTTACTCCGCAGGCCTTGCTTCTCTGACTGGACTCCCTCCCAGGCCCAGCGGCTCACCACCTTCTTGGTGTCTCTCATTCCCTGAGCCCTTCTGGCTGAGCCATCACACTGGGTGACACGGGTGTTTGCCACATTCACTTATTCATTTGCTCATTCATTCATCCAACAGACGTATCACGTGCCTGCTCGTATAGAGCTTCCATCCCAGAAGACAAAAGCTCACATACACACACACACACAGAGTTCGAATGGAAGGTTGTCTTAAGTGAAGGGCAGGTATGCGGGTTTATGGGAATCCCCTGGTGGTCCAGTGCTTGAGACTCTGAGCTTTCCTTGCCTGGGGTGTGGGTTTGAAAAGGTCCCATGAGCCACGTGGCCAAAACGAAACATTATGTGGGCTTAAACACCACATTGACATTAATGATTCCCACGCTCCCCTCTCTGGTCCTGTAGCCACTGGGCTCCAGATCCACGAGCCTCAGGGCTCAGCAAATGCCCAGCCCAGCTATCCAGCCTGCGCCTGTTCTGTACGATCCGAGACCTAAGGGTGGTTTTTAAATAGTGACAATATATCAACAAAAGCATGTTTCCTGGCAACTTTTTGCTCTTTTTCTTAATTTTTTTTTCTTTTTTAATAATCAGATCCTTTGCCACTATTGCAGATTTTAATATAAGAATAATCATGCTCCTTGGAGAAATGAACACATCTTTTTTTTTTTTGGCTGCACCATGCAGCAAGCAAGATCTTGGTTCCCCAAACAGGGAGCGAAACTTCTCCCGTTACATTGGAAGTGTGAAGTCTTAACCACTGGGCTTCCAAGGAAGTCCCATGAACACACTTTTTAAATGCTTGATTTTTCTTTAATTCTGCTACCAATTATTTGGAAATATTAACCCAGAATATTTGAGAGAACTGTGTTTTAAGTAGAAGTTTACTACTTCCCTGGGAGTTCAGACAGTAAAGAATCCACTTACAATGCAGGAAACTTGAGTTGGATTCCTGGGTCAGGAAGAGCCCCTGGAGAAAGTCATAGCAGACCCACTCCAGTATTCTTGCCTGGAGAATGCTATGGACAGAGGAGCCTGGTGGGTTTCAGTCCATGGGGTCACAGACTCAGACACGCCTGAGTGATTAACACTTTCACAACTGACACTCCAGAGCAAGGAGCCTTAGAGGCTGTGGGTACTGTTCGAAGTTTATGTTCATTGCTGGATTTGAAACTTGTATAGAACTTGGGACGTTCTTTATCCTGAAGCCTTTTGTCTGTGGGTCTAGTGTGCCTTATTAATTTCAGAGATCTATTATTCATTTCCCCGCAGAGCAGTCAGGAACTTGCAAGAGAATCACTAACTTCGGCTCCTGTCACCGCGTCTCCCTGAACCATCCGGACTCCGACAGGCACCAGCAGCCTTGCGTGGGAGCTGTCAGATCTGGAGTCAGGCTTGATGAAAGAGCCGCTTTCCTTCCCGGCCTTTACCAGTCTTCTGAGCTCTGTGTGCAGTTCAAATCGATTCCATTTGTTTTCCAGGCTGTCTTGGCATTTCCATCTCATTCCTGAAAAAGGCAAGCTATAGATTTTCATGTATACATCTTAGGATAAACATCAAGATTGGATCTGACTTAAATCACTAAATAACACACACTTTGCCTATCTCATCCGAGTTTTTCTTTTAGAACAATATATATATTTTTTAATAGAACCTGCCTGACAAACACACCTTCAGCCAAGTGATCAAGGCCGATGTCACAGCCGTCAGCCACGGTGACAGCATGTGCCCTGATGTGATGGGATGAAAATGACAATCTGCCCCTATGGTCATCCCCCTCAAGCCCACAACTCCAGTCTAATCAGGAGAAAAACAGCCGGCAAACTCCAGTTGCTTCTGCACAACCGCCCCAGGCCTCCCCCAAGCTGTCAAGGTCATCAAAAAAAAAGGAAGTCTGAGAGATCCTAAGGAGACAGGACAACTGGAGGTCATGTCGACCTGGACCAGAAAAGTACACCAGGTGAAAACGAAGGAAATCTGAGACCAGACGAGTTAATGGTAACGTGTTCGTGTGGGTTCTTGGGTTGTAACAAACAGACCCAGACTAACGTGATGAATGCAATTGCTCATTAATAATGAATGTGATTAACGGGCTCGTTAATGTGGGAAAGCTGGCTGAGGGCGGTATGGAAACTCTGCCCTCTTTTCAAAATATGTCTGTAAACATAGAACTGTAAGGCAGAAGGCTCAGTTTTAAAAAGTTCATCATCGATTTTTAAAGAGCTGGGTTACTCTCTTCACCTTCATTTCAAAGGAAAGATTTCCATTTCCCAAGTTTTCAAAGCTCATAAGGAAGTCAAGTGGGGAATCTGTTATGAGCGGGCAGCAGTCTTCTCCGCCCTCTGTCCCCACCCAAAACCTTTGCAAATCAATTAGATATTTTTAGAATCCTTTTGGATCTGTGGCTCTTAATTTCCCTTACATGGACTTCAGGTGGTAACCCTCCTGAGTGCTCTGGCTTCATCAGCAGACACGAGCAGTTGCAAGCGAACCGAGGGGAGGTTGTGGGGACACAGGGGAGCGGCCGTGTGCAGACGGGGTGCCCTCCAAAAAGACCACCACAGTCCACCTGAGAGCTTGCTCACCTGCCCCCCACCTGCTGCCGGCAGGGCGTTCGGGTCTCGAGATGCATCTGCCCTTCCTCTTCCTCGGGCTCAGCCTCTAGGTGACTGATGTCCACCCTCGGCAATCACTTAGTTTCTTTTTATGTTACTTAAGCCTAGAAGAGGCGGCACTTGTTTCCTTACGTTCTCTGACAAGAGAATGACATGCTGAGGAATGAGCTCTTCTCCAGCTCCAGAGTCTCAGACACCAAGGGCGGGGGAGGACTGTGTGCCAAGGGAGTGTCTGGAAAAGCAGAGCCAACAGAAGGTGACACATCAGTACACGTGTCTCAGGAGGGGCAGGCAGCTAGACGGATGCACTCTTCTCCTGTATAAACAGAGGGAGACAGATCCCAGTGCGGTCGTCAGCCAGCCCACTAAGGAGCCGGGTAAAACAGAAGTCGGAGGGAAGAGGCAGTTGCCCTGTGCTTCCTGCCTGTGTTGAACCGGGACATCTCCTCTCCTCCTCTCCTGCCCCTCAGCTGGATTTACACCCCAGCTCTGCTGGTTCTCAGGCCCTGGGACTTGGACTGAATTGTGCCAGCGGCCTTCTCGAGTCTCTAGCTGGCGGACAGCAGATAGGGACTTCTCAGCCTCTGTAATGGAGTGAGCCAAGTCCCTGATTCAATCTCCTTTTCTATGTATATATATCGTACTGATTCTGTTTTTCTGGAGAATCCTGTCTTTGTTCAGTCGATAAATCCTGTTCAACTCTTTGCAACCCCAGCGACTGCAGCACGCCAGGTCTCCCTGTCCATCACCAACTCCTGGAGTTTGCCCAAATTCGTGTCCACTGAANTCCTTTTCTATGTATATATATCGTACTGATTCTGTTTTTCTGGAGAATCCTGTCTTTGTTCAGTCGATAAATCCTGTTCAACTCTTTGCAACCCCAGCGACTGCAGCACGCCAGGTCTCCCTGTCCATCACCAACTCCTGGAGTTTGCCCAAATTCGTGTCCACTGAATCGGTGATGCCATCCAACCATCTCATCCTCTGTCATCCCCTTCTCCTCCCACCTTCGATCTTTCCCAGCATCAGGGTCTTTTCCAAGGAGTCGGCTCTTCGCATCAGGTGGCCAAAATATTGGAGCTTCAGCTTCAGGATCAGTTCTTCCAATGAATATTCAGGGTTGATTTCCTTCAGGATTGACTGATTTGATGTCCTTGCAGTCCTAGGGCCTCTCAAGCGCCTTCTCCAGCACCATAGTTTACCTCCTGGAAATGCCCCGCTACTCTCCCCCTGAGGCCTTTGTATAGGCTATTCCTCTTCCTAGTTGCTGTTCCCTTCACCTGCTGCCCTGCCTGCTTGCTTCTCCTTCCTCACATTTCAGCTTAAGTGTCCAGTCTTCAGAGAAGCCTCTTCGGACCCCGAAGAACAGGATCAACACACTCCTCCAGCACCTTTCTGGGTCCCCGAGACCCCCTGGAGAGTCAGCCTGGGCTCCCCCCTGGTGGTCGGGGCGGGCGGGGGGGAGGTGGGACCACAAGACTGAGGCGGGGCTGACCCTCAGAGAGGGCAAGGGGCAGGCCCTGCAGAATGGAGGCCCAGCGGCTGGCAGCTACAGGTCACTGGAAATGGCCCGGGGGAGCGGGCACCTGGGGCGGGACGAGGAAGAGGGATGAGCAGACACAAGAGGCCCAGGGCTTTGGGGATAAATAAGGAGGCCACGTGGATGGATTACGGGTTAGGGGTGCGGAGGCCCCTTGCATGCCTGCTCCGAGCCCAGCACCAAGCACGTGTGTTGGGTGACTGAGCAAACGAACAGAGGAAGTGAGGATTCAAGGCCTCTGGCTCCTGAGCACGAGCTTTTCCTGTTCCCCACACCCGGAAGGGCCAGAGGAGGCTGTTTCCAGACAGACAGGAGGCGAGGCCGAGCCCAGAGCTGAGGCCGGAAGGGTCGGAGTCCCGGTGGCTCGGTCCTGGCCTGACCACTGCAGCGGGTTCCCATCGGTGCTCAGGTGAGGGCTGTGCACGCAAGCTTGAGGACGAGCCCGACCCCGCCTTCACTAGAGCGGCAGCTCGGGAGTCCCACCCTGTCGGGTCTCAGCACGCCCCCCCGTTAAGGACAGCACGTCCACTTTCACCCCTACGTGTTCAATGTCGGCTCACGCCACAGTCTCCTGACTGCGTTCTAATGCTTCCAGCCGTGGCTCCGCCTGCTTCGTGTTTCAGGGAAATTATGTTTAGATGAGCGGTAATTTCTGGGTATGATAATAAGATTGAAGCTGTTGTACTTGGATCTCTGACTCAGTCTAGGGAGGTCACCTTCTATTTCACATGACGGATGGAGCCAGGCTGGCTATTATCTCAGCCAGGAGAAGTCGGAATATTTTAATTGACCAAGCCCATCTATCTAGTGAGTAGAAAACGCTTCCTTTGTTAGAAACAGATTGATGGAAAAGGAGGAAAAACTGGGTAGAGAGGCTGCAGTTTTCATAGGTGATCCAGATTCATAGAATGTACGTTCTTCTCAAAAATGATTACTGTTTATTTCCCCAGCAGGATAATGCTGAGTCCTCTTTTGCACGAACAGTCTTTGTTCTTTAAAGTTATCTAATGATTTGGCAAAGGAATCTGGTAATTTACTTGTCAGGGGAAAGCCATGTAGAATCACAACCAGGCCTGGGGACGAGGTGACCATCAGGCCCTCTGGCAGAGCAACCTTTGTGCTTCTAGGTGGCTGGTTTGAACCCAGGAAAGCAGAGTCGAGACGGCTTCCCACGGTTCACTTCTCAGACCCACATGTGTGACTGTAAATGTAAAACATGCCTACATTTTATTCCAAATTTAAACCAATCTTTTCTCTTTACGGTACACCCAGGTGATACTTCAGGAAAGACTCAAAAGTTCTCCCCTGCTCACACCACGCCCTGGATGGTATTTACAATCCAAGCTAAGGCCCACCCACTCCATCCTCATTCCTACTCCCACCCACCCCGATGCGGATTGCGGGTCTGAGCCCTACTGTGTGCCAGGCCCTCCATGTACATTTCCTGCAACACAGAGGTTCCACAAGCCCCATTTCACAGAAGAGAAATGTGAGGGCAGGGAGGGGAACACGGTTTATATCTGGTAATAAAAGGAGGGTTTTTAATTCCCAGCTTGTCCCTCAGCAAAGACGAGTCCCTTCTCACTCGGGTCCATACAGAACCCTCACAAATGCTCTAGGAATTACTCTGGTCCTTTTGCAACTACTCCAGTGCAAATATTGGATCATTTTCTGGGGAGCACCTCTGCCGGCTGAGATGACTCTGTTTGTTTGTTCCTTTGGGGGGCCGCAAACAGGATCTTAGTTCCTTGACTAGGGATTGAACAGTGGAAGCCTGAAGTCCTAACCACTGCACTGCCAGGGAAGTCCTTGAAATAACTTGCCTCGGATGATGATAGATCAGCGTTTCTCAATGTGTGGTCCATGGGCCCCCGGGGGCCCCGGAGACTTTCAGAGGGGTTTTGAGGTCAAAGCAATTTTTATAACACTAGTGAGTGAGTGATAGTTGCTCAGTCGTGTCTGACTCTTTGCAAACTCATGGACTGTATGACCCCAGACTATACAGGCAATGGAATTCTCCAGGCCAGAATACTGGAGTGGGTAGCCTTTCCCTTCTCCAGGGGATCTTCCCAACCCAGGGACTGAACCCAGGTCTCCCGCATTGCAGGCGGATTCTTTACCAGCTGAGCTACGAGGGAAGCCCACTAAGGTGTCAACAAAGGCATGTAGTCAAGGCTATGGTTTGTCCAGGAGTCATGTACAGATATAAGAACTGGACCATATGAAGGCTGAGCACCGAAGAACTGATGCTTTCAATTGTGGTGTTGGAGAAGACTCTTGAGAGTCCCTTGGACTGCAAGGAGATCAAACCAGTCAATCCTAAAGGAAATCAACCCTGAATATTCACTGGAAGGACTGATGCTGAAGTTGGAGCTCCGATACTTTGGCCACCTGATGTGAAGAGCCCACTTAACTGGAAAAGACTCTGGTGCTGGGAAGGATTGAGGGCAAGAGGAGAAGAGGGCAACAGAGGATGAGATGGTTGGATGGCATCACCGACTTCAAGGACATGAGTTTGAGCGAGCTCTGGGAGACAGTGAAGGACAGGGAAACCTGGCGTGCTGCAGCTCACGGGGTCGTGGAGAGTCAGGCACGACTGAGCAACTGGACAACAACAATGAAGATGTTACCCGGTGATTCAGTTCACTAGGGTGACACGTGTACTCACACAGGCACGACAGTGGGTACAAGCGCTGAGGCCTGGACACGGGGGAGGGCTGAGCCCCAGCCCGTACTCGAGGTCACTGTATCCTGCACCCAGGGGACTGAAGCAAACATGCCAGGTTCACTGGAGAACATCCTTGGTGAGGCAGAAACATTGGATTTCATTAAACCCAGCCCTTTAACATTTTGTACGCTGACACGGGGGCACAGAAGCACGTCTGTCTCAGGGGAAAAGCTGAGTGGCTGGGCTGGGGGAAAACAGACACTATTCCCAATCATCGTTGGGAATCATCGTTACTTAAGGAATGACTGATGACCTGGGGTTATTCAGATGGGTCACTTGCCAGACGTTTCCTTGAAAATTAATGAAGTGAGCTTCAAGGAAAGCAGCTAACAGAATTTGCTGCCAAGGAGACCATGGGAGCTTTCATGTGAAGACTGGAACTTAGGGAAACTTGTATCTACCACTGTGAGCTCGGCAGCTTCGCAATACTTACGAGATTTTTCTGATGAGATCGGTGGTGACGTTAATGACTGTGATCTTTTAATTTTGCATACTCATGCCATTGGTCGGTATTTGGAAGATTTGGACAACTTTGTGGGCCAGTATTTCCCAAATGACCAATGTATGATGCTACAAAATCGTGTCTGGGTAGCAGACCCAGTTACAGTGCCAGATGGACCCATGGGTTTGATGTAACTGAGTGTGAGAAGTCACCGATGTGATTTCAGATTCCAATTGGCAACTAACCTTTGAAAAACCATCACTTGTTGAGTTTTGGTGAATTATCAAAGAATACTCAGCCAAGTCATTTGAAAAGACTATTAAAGTAACCACCTCTAAGAACTTCCCTGGTGGTCCAGAGATTAAGAGTCTGCTTTCCAAGGCAGGGGACGGGGGTTTGAGCCCAGTAGGGAAACTAAGATTCCACATGCTTGAGGACCAATTAAGCCCATGCACCACAATGAAGATTAAAAGAAAAATGCTCTCCTCTTTTCCAAATACCTGTCTATGTGAGGTTAGAGTTTCTTATATACTTAAACCACTTTAAGTGCAAGAAATTGATGCAGAAGTAGATATAAGAAACCATGTATTTCTGAAGACACCTAATAAAGAGATTTGCAAACCTGCAGAACAATGTCACTATTTCACTCTGTTTTTTGGAATAGTTTTTCTTTCCCCCATAAAATGTTATGTACGTTAGCAAGCAATGGGCTTTTTTTTTAAAGGAATTATATTTTTCAAAATTTCGTTTTAATTTCTAGTTTAGTAAGTACTCATATCCATCTACATACACAAAAGCTCTTTGGAGGGTCCTCCAGAATTTTTGGCAGGGCTAAGGAGTCCAAGGGCCAAAAACTCTGAGAAACACAGTTGTACACAATCATCTGAAGAGATGAGTACAAAGATGAGAGGCAATATTTAGTTACCGTCCCTGAGATTACATGCTGACGCTGTACACAAGCTTTTAAAAACGGTCTAATACGTGGCTGTGTCATGGAGATCATCGACTATGTAAACGTTTCATTAAGTGGTACTGATGGCTCGGGAGAATTCCTGGGTAAGTATCACCTGGTTCAGAAAACGCTGCGTCTGGCTGGGGACAGGGTTGGAGTTCGAGTCCAGCCTGAATCACAAAGTACCCACTGCTTTCTCCTCGTATCTAATGTTGAAACACAGACAAAGTGATCGACGGTGTTACATGTCACCTGTGAGTTTCACGGGAGCACAAAGCCTCAGAAAACCCACAGGCAGCATCCTTGGGACCCGGGAATCCAGCACCTGAAGGGACCAAACCCAAATCCTGTCCTTTGACAGAAGGGGGCTGCAGCCAGAGGGAAGGAGGGGGTGGGGCTCGGTGAAGACCAGAGCAGCACCATGCCGTGGGGCCCGTGGTATCCACCTTCTGTGCTTCCTCCCTGGACACGTGCAGGTGCTCCCACTTCTGACGGGCCCATGGCAGGAACTGTATAGATGTTAAATCAGCCACATAGGGCCCGCGGGCACCCGGGGTGGAGATGCGTGCTGGAGGAGAACCACTCCCAGCTCCAGCCCTCTGCTGCCTACAGCAATGAAGACTTCTTGTCCTCAGGCCCACTTCTTTAGAGAAGCTAGAAATGGAAAGCTTGGGTACAGCCACCTGATTTATTTCCTTTTTGGCCACACTGGGCCTTCATTGCTGCATGTGGGATCTTTAGTTGGGACATGTGAGCTCTTAATTGCACCACGTGGGATCTAGCTCCCCGACCAGGGATCAAACCCGGCCTACCCCCACCCCGAATTGGGAGCACAGAGTCTTAGCCACTGCACCACCTTAGGAAGTTCTCAGCCACCTGACTTCAAACATTTCATTTTCTTTCAAATGCCGCTCTCTGCTTTTTGTTCTAGACTAAAGGCATCCACTCCTCTTTGGTGATCTTTAACCTAATGCTGAAGCTGAAGCTCCAATACTTTGGCCACCTGATGCGAAGAACTGACTCACTGGAAAAGACCCTGAGGCTGGGAAAGACTGAGGGCAGGAGGAGAAGGGGACGACAGAGGATGAGATGATTGGATGGCATCACCAACTCAATGTACATGACTCTGAGTAGGCTCCGGGAGTTGGTGATGGACAGCGAGGCCTGGCGTCCTGCAGGCCATGGGGTCACAAAGAGTCAGGACACAACTGAGCAACTGAACTGAAGTGAACCTCACTGTGCATTTGAGCACATCTAATTATCCTAAAGGTAGGTTTATCTGGTCTTAAAGAAGCAAATTCACATGGGATTTAGAAAGACAGTAAGGATAACCCTGTATGCGAGACAGCAAAAGAAACACAGATGTATAGAACAGTCTTCCGGACTCTGGGAGAGGGCGAGGGTGGGATGACTTGGGAGAATGGTATTGAAACCTATATATTATCATATGTGAAACAAATCACCAGTCCAGGTTCGATGCATGATACAGGATGCTTGGGGCTAGTGCACTGGGATGACCCAGAGGGAGGGGATAGGGAGGGAGGAGGGTGGGGGGGGGGGGTCAGA